>PVIR01006121.1:0-67954 GCA_004026965.1 Petromus typicus
TAGTTCAGGCTGGCCCTGAGCTCAGCCTCAAACTCTCATCACAGCAATCCTCCTGCCTCTGCCTCTTAACTGCTGGGATTACAGGTGTGAGCCACCACGCCCGGCACTGTGGTATATGGTGCTGGTTGCTGCTGGGCGTGAGTCTCCACACCCAGTATTGTATGTGGTTACCAGGGGATCGAACCCTGGCCCTTGAGCTTGCAAGACAGTCGCTGGAACCACTGAACTAAATCCCTGGTCCCCCACATAGGCAGATTTTATCCCAGTTAAGAAAGTAATGCTTGGGGGCCAGGGATTTAGCTCAGTGGTTCCGGCGCCTGTCTCGCAAGCGCAAGGGCCCGGGTTCGATTCCCCGGTAACCACATAACAATACTGGGTGTGGAGACTCACGCCCAGCAGCAACCAGTACCACATACCACAGCGCCGGGCATGGTGGCTCACGCCTGTCATCCCAGCACTCGGGAGGCAGAGGCAGGAGGATTGCTGTGATGTGAGTTGGAGGCTGAGCTCAGGGCCAGCGTGAACCACAAAGCGAGACTCTGTCTCAAAAAACCTAAAAAAAAATTAAAAAATAAAAAAAAAAAAAGAAAGTAATGCTTGGGACTAGAGATTTAGCACAGTGGTTCCAGTGCTTGCCTAGCAGGTTCAGCATCTTGAGTTTGATCCTCAGTAACCACATACCACAATGCTGGGCATGGTGACTCATGTCCACCATCAATCAGTACCATACACTACAGTGCCAGATGTGGTGGCTCACACCTGTAATCCTAGCATTTAAGAGGCAGAGACAGGAGGATTGCTGTGAGTTTGAGGCTTACCTGGTCGAGCCAGGCTGAGCTATAAAATGAGACCCTATCTCAAAAAACTTTTTTTTTTTTTTAAAAGAAAGTAATGTTTGGCTGGGCATGGTGGTGCATGGCTGTTATCCCAACACTTGCCTGTCATTTCAGCACTAAGGAGGCTGAGGAAGGAGAATTGCTCTGAGAAAGGAAGTGTTTGCCAGCTGAGCGTGGTGGTGCTGGTGGTGGTGGTGTTGTACATCTGTAATCCTTGCACAGAGAAGGCTGAGACAGTGGGATCACTTAAACTACATAGTGAGACCTTTCAAAAATCAACAAAAAACAAGAGTTAAGGAAATAGAATACCCTAATTCTTTTTTGGTGTTTTGAAACAGGGATTCACTATGTAGAGTTCCTACTAGCCTTGAACTCACTATGTAACCCAAGCTGACCCCAGACTCATGACCATCCTCCTGCGTCTGTCTCCTAAGCATGCACCACCACTCCTGATTAAGACATCCGTAATTATAATACCTAGAGATACTGAACTATGGTCTTCAGAGATGTATGCCTGCCTATGAAAAGTTAATCCTTTCAACAGTTTATGGGACTGTCTCAATTTCACACGAATTCTCACTCCCAAACTAGTGTATACTGTAGTCACATCCTAAATCTGTTAATTTTATGTGTAGATTAACAAGCGAACTGGGCAACCCATGATCCACATCTACCTGGACAAGGAAACAGGAAAGCCCAAAGGTGATGCCACGGTATCCTATGAAGATCCACCAACTGCCAAGGCTGCTGTGGAGTGGTTTGATGGTAGGGTGTGCTCCCTAACAGTCAGCACCTGCTCTTCGGTAGCACATAGGGTCCCTGAGCAAATGTTGGATGCATCAGTTTATAGGAAAGAAAGATTGGGATCTGTTAGAATTATTCTGTGGAAGATTCAGGGACAAGAGACAGGATACTTTACATCACAGTAGGTACATGGCAGAAGGGAGAAATGACCTGTGCTTCTGGGGAAAGTTGTTTATCTGTTCTTCTTTAATATTGGGAGGGCCTAGTCACCTTGAATTGGAAAGTCAGTTTATTTATAAATCAGCCTCACTTTAAAGCTATTGATGCTTCACCAAACAGTTATCATCACAGAAAGTTGATGGTGACGTGGTGACTCACGCCTATGATCTCAGCACTTGAGAAGCCGGGGATTGCCATGAGTTTAGGGCTAGCCTGAACTAAAGCAAGACTCTGTCTCAGAAAAACTGGGAAGGCCAGGGGTTTAGCTACATGGTTCCAGCATCTCCTTAGCAAGCATAAGGTCCCAAGTTTGATGCCCACTCCGGTAACCAAGTACCACAATGCTGGGTGTGGTGGCTCACGCCTATAATCCCAGCACTCAGGAGACAAGGGCAGGAGGATTGCTCTGAGTTCAAGTCTGGCCTGAATACATAGTGAGTTTGGGGCCAGCCTGAGACCCTGTCAATAAAAAAAAAAAAAAAAAAACGGGAGAAAGGGGCCAAGCATTTAGCTTAAGTGGTACCATGCCTAACTTAAGCGTAAGATCCTGACTTCAATCCTTTATACTGCCCCCCACCCCACCCCCAAAAAAAGGTGGGGACCGGGATTTAGCTCAGTGGTTGCAGCACCTGTCTTGGCAAAGTGCAAGGGCCCAGGTTTAATCCCTAGTAATCATATACAACAGTGCAGGGCATGGAGACTCATGCGAACCAGCAGTCAGTACCACATTCCACAGTGCCGCCGGGTGTGGTGGCTCACACCTGTAATCCTAGCACTTGGGAGGCAGAGGCAGGAGGATTGCTGTGAGTTCCAGGCTCGCCTGGACTACATGGGCCAGCCTGAACTACAAAGCAAAACCCTGTCTCAAAAAACAAAACAAAAAAACGTGGTACAGAAATCTCGTTGTAAGAAACATCACAGGCCTAGGGAGGTATAGCTCATTCATGGAATACTGGCACACAAGGCCTTGGATTCATTCCCAAGCACCACAAGAAAAAAAGAAACAGCCAGTGTACATTATCTGTATTTTCAGTAAAGCCTGGACATCAGTGCTGGGATTTCTTGAGACATAGTTAACTTGAAAGTGTCAGCCAGTAAATCTCGGCTTTCCTTTCTTGGTTCTCTTGCCTGGTCTCTCAGCCTATGCACTGCAAGGATCCCAGTGCACACTCTGCTTCCCTCAAGCTGCTGTCCTTGCAATAGAGGTGCTTTGTTTGGGGTTTAAACTTTTGTTTTGTTTTGAGGAGAGAGGTTTTCAAATGTATTTGAAGCCTTTTCGGGAAGGGGGTGCTGATTGGTAAAAATCTTGGAGATTGAAAGGGAGGCAAGGCCTGATGGTTCTGGAGACAAATTTGATAAGTTGGTCAAGGTGAAGAAGGTTGATAAAGAAGGATTAGATTCCAGTCCCTCCATGAGGGAGTGTTGGGGTTTAGGAGTCATTGATGTTATCTTATTCTAGGGAAAGATTTTCAAGGAAGCAAACTTAAAGTCTCCCTTGCTCGGAAGAAACCTCCAATGAATAGCATGCGAGGTGGTATGCCACCCCGCGAGGGCAGAGGGATGCCACCACCACTACGAGGAGGTATTTACCCTTTCCTCTGATCTGTTTCTTTGATCCTTTAAATGTTTTTCAGTCCAACTTTTGCCCTTGAGAAACTTGATTCATGTGGAGCTAAAGTAATCAAAATGTGTGTACATTTAATACTACACAGTTGAAACCTGATAGTAAATGTCTTACACAATATGGGTTAATTGATGAGAGAGCCTAGCCGCCCTGTGGTGCTTCTGTGCCTGGGTCCCAGCTCTGAGGCTGCCATTCCTGTTTCTTTTTGGGTCTCATTGCATGAAAATGTCCAAGGGTTGATGGAAGCAAAATGAAATAACCTACAGAGAAAGAGTATTGTTCATGGACAGCCTTCTGGTTCATGGCTTGGTAATTGTGGGGATGATGCTAATGCCTGCACTACTAGGTCACTGGGCCCATGGAAGAGTTTGTTTTCTGTAGCAAAGTTGGTTCTAACAAGGTGGTTGGCTGTTTCTAATTGCAGGTCCAGGTGGCCCAGGAGGTCCTGGGGGACCTATGGGTCGCATGGGAGGCCGTGGAGGAGATAGAGGAGGCTTCCCTCCAAGAGGGCCCCGGGGCTCCCGAGGAAACCCCTCTGGAGGAGGAAACGTGCAACATCGAGCTGGAGACTGGCAGTGTCCCAATCCGTATGTACTTACTTCATTGTTTAGAGTAGTGCAATAACTGCCATGTGCAAAGCCACCCACCTGTCATCTTAGCATTGGAAGCTGAAGCAGGAGCATTACCACAAATTGCGTCAGCCCAGGCTGCATAGTGAGTTCAAGACTGGCCTGAACTACGTAGTGAGACCCTGTCTCAAAAAATGAACAAACAAAACTGACTTCAGTGAATGTCCCGGTGAGAGCAGCAGTCTGCCACTCTGCTGCCTGGGGCTGTGAAGCAGGCCATTTTTCTGTGAACAGAGCCTCTTAATGCTTTATGGTTGTGGTGTAGGGTGCAAAATGTTGCAGTTGTTCATTCTACTTCCCTAGTTCATTTCTTGATTTCCACTGTGATGTGACTTTCTTCAGGGGTTGTGGAAACCAGAACTTTGCCTGGAGAACAGAATGCAACCAGTGTAAGGCCCCCAAACCTGAAGGTTTCCTGCCTCCACCCTTCCCACCTCCAGGTAAATAAAGGTCTTGTGAACGTCTTCTTGGCTTTCCAGTGCTGAACCTCTTGTGCTAACTTAATAGGCAACGGAAACTAGCTGCCAGTACTCAGAGCCTTACGTTGTAGTTATATTATCTGTTCTAAAATGTTGCTGCCACCTCCTCAGTCTCAGTATCTGGGTGATAATCACCAAGAATTTTCTGTTAAGCATTTTTGGCACATTTACAAAGAGACTCAAGAAAAAAGGGTGAGGTTGAAGACAGAGGATCACCTGAGTTGCGGGCCAGCCTGGGCTGTGTAGTGAGACCCTGTCTGAAAAAGAAAAAGGACACTTCACTTGCCTGTCTGAGTTTGCCTTGACTTCTTATTCTCAATATGTGCTTTTAGACCTTAAATGTTGAGACTGTGGATCTGTGTTGATTTCTGGGAGAGAGAAGCAGATACTTGTGCAGTGTGTCCTCAGAGCATCTGACCACTGTTTTCATTTCACTATAGGTGGTGATCGTGGCAGAGGTGGTCCTGGTGGCATGCGTGGAGGAAGAGGTGGCCTCATGGACCGCGGAGGTCCTGGTGGAATGTTCAGAGGTGGCCGTGGTGGAGACAGAGGTGGCTTCCGTGGTGGCCGTGGGATGGACCGAGGTGGCTTTGGCGGAGGAAGACGAGGTGGTCCAGGGGGTCCCCCTGGACCTTTGATGGAACAAATGGGAGGAAGAAGAGGTGGACGTGGAGGACCTGGAAAAATGGATAAGTACGTGGTGGGGAAGAACCGCAGGCTGTGGGGACAGGGAGAGCACAGCCCCTTAGCCCTAACTGGAGCTCTGGTGCTGGTGCTGGGGCCAGTGCTGGGACAGATCCCAGGGCTCCTTCGGGTGCTGGCAGGGCCTGTCCCCTCCGCTTTCTAACCAAAGGGCCCTCTTTGACTTGCAGAGGTGAGCACCGTCAGGAACGCAGAGACCGGCCCTACTAGACGCAGAGATCCGCAGAGCTGCATTGACTACCAGATTTATTTTTTAAACCAGAAAATGTTTTAAATTTATAATTCCATATTTATAATGTTGGCCACAACATTATGATTATTCCTTGTCTGTACTTTAGTATTTTTCACCATTTGTGAAGAAACATTAAAACAAGTTAAATGGTAGTGTGCTGAGTTTTTTTTCCTTCTTTTAAAGATGGTTGTTTAAGATTTAACAATGGGAACTCTTATGCGCATGCTCAGTTATCATTGTGGAGAACCAAGAGGGCCTCTAATTGTAACAATGTTCATGGTTGTGATGTTTTTTTTTTTTTTAAATAAAATTCCAAATGTTTATAAACAGTCATCCTTCTCAGCCTCTGTTCCACAGTCGCATGCCTTGGCCCCCAGGGAGTAAGTAAGGCGCCATCTAGATAAGCAGTTTTTATGAATGTCATTTGAGGACAAATCTAAAATGGTCATGCCATGAAAGAGTGGACCAGCACATTGTTGGTCACAGTAGCACAAACTGGCCCAGACACTTCTCAGCCAGAAAAGATCCATTATTGCCAGGTGAGGTGTCCCCTGTGATCCCAGCACTCTGGAGGCTGAGGCAGGAAAATTGCCATGAATTATATACATAAGACGCTATGTCAGAAAATTGTTGCTGTGTCAGAGACATTGGGATAAAACGAGGGTCTGAGTATGGAACATGTTTCCCTTTCTATCCCCTGCGGAGTGGAGGCAGGGTCTTAGGAAGCAGACCAGGAGACAGCCTCAGGGTCTGCATCTCTCGGGTCACAGCAGTAGCTCACCGAGCCCCCCATGGGGGCCAGGACTGAGTCTTGGACTCTTCACGTCCACCCCCCATTTTCTGTGCTAGTGTGGGTTTGCTTTCCCACCTCTGGAAAACCCTTAACCTGTCTCCAGTCGTTCAGCTGTCAGCTGTGTTCCTGTCCCCTCCCACTTCCCTCTTCCCACTTCTCCCTTTGTCAGCCTGCTGAGGAGGAGCTTGAAACAGCGCTGCCACCCACATCCCCTGCAGATCTAAATGGTGGTGGTTCCTCCTCCATTTTCTTTGTTGCCTCCTCCCTGACCCTTAAGCACAAGAGGCCCCCAAGGCGCGTGTTGCCCTGTCCACCTCACTGCCTGGCTGACCTCCCAGCCTGTGGGGTAGCCAGTCCCGCAGCTGGCAGCCTATGCCCCTTTGCGTGGGAATCTCCATGGGCTTGGTCCTGTGCCATCTGGGCAGGCCTTGGAGTCAGTCCTGTGACTCCCCAGCCTGTGAACTTAATAGCCTGCTCAGCCTCCTCCACTGTCTCTACTGACACACTGGACCCCTGCTCCACAGCCCCTAATGTTCTCAGATGACAGAATGACTCACGGGCACATCAGTTGTCCCAATTCTCAAAACCTCCCAGTGGGTCCCACCCTGTTGGCTGTAGCCACCAGGCACCTGTGACTCCACAGCCTTGCTGTCCTGGTTACTGCCCCCTCAGCCTTGCCTCAGCACCGGGTCTCTGTGCCAGGCCATGCCTGCACCAAATACTTCCGCACGCTTTCTTCTCACTTCTCAGAGGAGGACGTGGGTGTAGGGAGGTAAAGGGACTTGGAACGCCGAAGGGCCAGTATGGCCCACACCTGTCCTTGGCACACAGGAGGCTGAGGCTGGAGGAGTGCCCGCGATTGAGGCCAGCGCGACCTACAGAAACCCAAGAGCCACACGGGGAGAGATGAGGGCCTGTTCCTGAGAAGTTGGGTGCTCTGGCAACAAAGCTGTGCCCAGTGCGAAGGGGCCAGGACAGGCAGCCCTGCCGTGGCACAGATGGTCCTGGCTCCCAGGAGGCACCCATGTAAGGCTGCCCAGGAGAGGCCTTAGGCGCCTGCCCTGAGGGTTTGTAGGCACTAACTAGCCCTGGTGGAGGTGTTTCTCTGAGGAAAATGGAGTCAGAGTCTTGGGCTCGGCACCCTGTTCCAAAGTCCCCTGGTAAGTCAACACTTAGGAATAAAAATTTCCCTGTGAGCCAAGTGAATCCTCTCCTCTAGGAACAAAACGTGCTAGCACAGCTTCCTGGCCCTGCTAGGCAGCACCTTCACAAAGGGTGAAGGTTATAGGGTCAACACCAGGACTAAGTTTATGGGCAGGCTCACCGGGAGTGGCTTCCCTGCCCCCACAGGAAGCAGGGCTGGAGTGGCTGTGGGGCTGAGAACTGCGGAGTCTGGGACAAGGCTAAGGGCCGGCTCCCATGCTGCCCCATCCCACCCTGCTCCAGATGGGCCTACGGTGAGCAACAGGCACGACATGATGGCAGGTCTGGAAAGGGCCCAACTTTCTGTCTTGCTGCTTTCTCTTGGAGAGCACAGGAGCCATTCCGGCGTACCTGTCCCAAGCCACGGCAGAAGCACACCAGCATCAACCCCTGTAGCTGGACACATCTGGACAGAACAGACTAAGACCTTCCCTTCCTTGTCATCCTGCATAGGGTTTACAGGCTCAGTCCAGCCTGGAAAGGTGTACATTAGTACCAGACTGGCCTACCAATGAGGGTCCAGCAGGCTGCTGCTTACTGGTACCAGCAGCTGACATAAACCTGGCCAGGTACCCACACAAGGCGCCGGAAGGACCAGGCATGGGGGCCACAGCCCTGCACACGTAGGTGCCTCTAGAGTCCACACAGATGGGCTGAGGCATCCAGTATCCAGCCCTCTTGTCTCTCTGATTCAGTCACTTCCCCTGATTCTTCAAGACAGGCTCTTTGGAGGTAGCCCCGTGGGGATCAAGGGCAAGGCCTTACAGGTCTGAGATCAGGCTCTGGCTGCAGCATGAGGTCTGTACACCACAGCTACATGTCCTAGAACAGGAATGCTAGAGGCTACAGTCTGGAACAGGGCCCTGATCTGATCACAGGCCCCCAGCTCCTGGGAGCGGAGGAGAGACACAGCCCTCTGTCATCCTGTCCTTCAGAGGCATGCACCCCATCCTGTGGGCCAATGAATCGTTAGGCTATTCTTTTCACAACTATGATAATACTACAACTATTGTTTCATTTTACAGATGGCACAACTCAGGTTCAGCTTAATTATCTCATCCAACAGCAGAGTTTGGATCAAGTCTCATCTCTCCTATGTCCAGAACCCCAAAGTCAGCAAGGTAGGTACAAGCATGAGTCAAGTTCCCGGTAGGCATGGTGGTGCATGTCTGTGACCCCAGCACTCAAAAGGCAGAGGCAGGAAGGACCATTGCAAGTTTGAGGCCAGCCAGGCTTATGTAGTAAGTTCAAGGCCAAAATGAACTTCAGAGTGAAATTCTATTTCAAAAAAACACAAAAATTCCAGTACAACACACACAAATTGCTACACACAGTTGGGTGTGGTGTGCTATTTAGGGACTGCATGAGGACTGCAAATTTGAAGCCAGCCCAGACAATTTAGTGAGAACTTGTCTCAAAATTTTTGTAAAGGGTTGGGGTTATAGCTCAATGGTGGAGCACTATTGAGCATGCACCAAGCCCTGGGTTCCCCAACAGAAAAACTAATCACTCCTGCACCGTCACTGACTGCCTCATTTTTGTGGGCCTGTTTCTCTAAATTACAAAACTGTAAAATGACAACATACAAAAAGATTGTCATTTACCAGCTTATTTTATTATATTTTTTAAATTTTTTATTTTATTTTATTTTTTTTTTTGAGACGGGGTCTTGCTTTGTATTTCAGGCTGGCCCTGAGCTCGGCCTCAAGCTCACATCACAGCAATTCTCCTGCCTCTGCCTCCCGAGTGCTGGGATTACAGGCGTGAGCCACCACACCCGGCACTGTGGTATGTGGTGCTGATTGCTGCTGGGCGTGAGTCTCCACACTCAGTACTGTATGTGGTTACAAGGGGATTCGAACTTGGGTCCTTGTGCTTGTAAGACAGGTGCTGGAACCACTGAGCTAAGTCTCCAGCCCTACCAGCTTATTTTAAAAATTGTTTAATATCAGCCCAGAGATTTTTAACTCAGTGGTTCCGGCACCTGTATTGCAAGCGCAAGGACAGGGTTTGATCCAGGTAACCACATACCATACTGGGCGTGGAGACTCACGCCCAGCAACAATCAGTACCACATACCACAGTGCTGGGCGTGGTGGCTCACGCCTGTAATCCCAGCACTCGGGAGGCAGAGGCAGGAGGACTGCTGTGATGTGAGTTTAAGGGTGAGTTCAGGGCCAGCCTGAACTACAAAGCGAGACCCTGTCTCAAAAAATTAAAAAAAATTATTTAATATCCACTCCCTGCATCCCTGTTCTACCTGCAGCAGTTCTCTCCCCAGACTCAGCCCCAAATTTGGGGGTCAGACCTCGTGGTCCTGGCACGCCCAGTCACAGCACAGTAACTTTCCCCTCAACACAGCTAAATCCAACACCTCTCCACCCCAAATCCTGCCACCACTGACTAGTTTCCTTGAGATCTGTAGCTCCACACAGGGGCAAGTAACCTGTCACGTCCTCCTTGGCTCCTGTTTCCCTCAAGAGGTAAGGCCCACAAAGGGCCCCCTTCATCTGCCCAGACCCCTCCCCTTGGCCTTCAGAGCCTCCTTGCTCTTATTCGCACCAAGCACATGCCCACAAGATCTTTACACCGGCCATTCCTCGGCTGGAAACGCTCTTCCTCCAGTAAGCCTGTCTCACCCTCCCCTGATCTCCGATTGAAAATTGCAGGCTTCCCACACAGACTCAGCTCCTGCCCTCTCTTACCTGGCTCCAACCATTCCCTTCTCCCCTGTAGTTCGTCCCTGACTCAGCACCCCTGCCTGTTGTAGCCCCAAGCTGCCTGTGTTCAGTCTCCCGTTTTACTGTTGCTTCCCGGTGTCAGAATAAGCACCACGTATTACCACTACTAAGCACCACCAGCATTATTACAGCTATCTGTCTTCATCGCTGGAGGGGAAAGAGGGCCTGCGGAAGCGAGGGTTAAGGGCACTTTTGAAACCAGCTTCCAGGTAAGTCCTGAGAACCCGAAACAGAATGTCGGGCTTGACACACCCAAGAAGTCTGGCCCACAGTGGGTGCTCAACAAATGTCTTGATCGTTGAATGAACATTCCCCTAAAAGTCACATTCAAATCCCGGCTCCATCAGCTGCTTTCTGACCTGCACCCCAGTCTGGGCAGGATAAATGTCCCTCAAGAACACACAGCAGGTCTGGCACATAGTGGGAGCTTTATTAAAGCTCTGAGCATCTGTATGGCAGGCCCCGCCCAACAACAAGGCTGCTGCCCAGACCAGTCTGGCGTCTGTGACCGGCCCAGCCGGCAGCAGCAGGGGGCAGGATTTCCCGCTGGTGTGGGCCAGGTCCCTCCTCTGCTGTTCGAAAAGGACCCGGCGGGTTAACCCTGCCGCGTCCGCCGACCCTGGCAGCCCGACGCCCTTCTCTGTTCCGCGCAGGAGCTCCTGCTGCAGATTCAGGCCTTGGCCACCGACCAGCCCGTGGGCCTCAGCGCCCTAAAACCGGTCTGTCTCTTCAGGGCTAAAACTGAGCTTCCTCTCCTGTGAGACCAGGCCCGCGGGTCGCCTCAGTTATCTGGCCTGCTGAGGTCCGCCTACCCGGAACGGAGGTGACTGTGCAGCCCCCGGTCCCTATCACTTCCTGACTTGTCTCCTGCAGCCGGGCGCGGCGCACCCGGGAAAGTCACGGTCCGCAAGGCCAAGCCCCTCCCGAAGAGGACGCACGGGGCCGCAGGGACCCCTCTGGGTCTGAGTTGGTCATCTGGACTGGCGGCTGTTGCGTGTGGATCCCACGGCTCAGAGACCCTGGCCCCGGGCTAGACTAACCTGGGAGACTCCGTCTCCTCCCCCATCCCAGGAAAGCGCCCAGGAAAGGCGCGGCGCCTTTAAGAGCGCGGCCCCGCCCGGCCCTCCCGCCGGATCCGAATTCCAGGAGGGCGGGGCGGAGAAGGCGGGGCGGCCGCGGCACCGGGGATCTACAGGAGCTCCGGCCGGCACCTCCCTGCGGCCCGACCTGGCTCCGGCCTCCACCGCGGCAATGCTCCCCGAGGCCGCGGGATGAGCCAGGTAAGCGCGGAGCCCCCCAGCAACCCTGCGGGGTGCGCGCTGATGGGAGCTGGATGCGGAGTCCGAGGCCTCTGTTCTCCTGGCTGTGTGACCTTGGGCAGCCCTGCACCCTCTCTGGGCCAGGCCGGGAGAACCACCGAGGCTCGTACAAGCCATTAAGAAGGCTGGCCCTGCTCACTCGGGCTTGGGACACCGGGAAGGCTTCTAGGGGGAGGCGGGGCCTGGGCCGAAACCAGCATCATCACCAGGCCAGACTCCTCCACCCACTGCGCTGCGACCTTCAGTTTCTGCGAGCGCGTACCCCTTCCCTGCTTCAGTTTCTGTGCCTGTAAAATGGAATAATACCGCCCTGTTCTGCCCACCACTGTTGCTATTACTATTACTGTGGTTATGTGGTGGTTATAATGGACCGTGGCACCGGAGATGGGATGGGCATCGGCGCTGAGCATTGGACACAGCCTCTCCCTGCGGTCCGGACCTGGTTCTTGTCCGGTCAGCTGAGGCCCAGGTCTTTGGCTTTTGTCTAACTCCCATCTTTTATGAGAGTCACTAGCTGCCTGGAGGGGAGGCTTCAGCCAGTCCCCACCCACATCCCAAGACAGACCAACCGCAAACACCCTGTTGCATTAGTGCTATCCCGCTGAATCTTACCGGTCAGGTAGTGTCAGGACCATTTCAAAATGAGGAAACTGAGGCCATTTCTTAGATCATGCTTGGACTAGGTATTTGGCCTGAGTGACAGGCTGGTCCTAGTCGGCTGTACTATTTGGGGGGTCCTCACAGCAGCCGTGACCTGTGTCCCTGCCCACAGTGACTTGGCCGGCCCCGGGGATGGCAGACCCAGTGGCGGGCATCGCGGGTTCAGCAGCCAAGAGTGTGCGGCCATTCCGCTCCAGTGAGGCCTACGTGGAGGCCATGAAGGAAGATCTGGCTGAGTGGCTCAACGCCTTGTACGGCTTGGGTCTGCCTGGCGGTGGTGATGGCTTCCTGACAGGACTGGCCACGGGCACAACTCTATGCCAGCATGCCAATGCTGTCACTGATGCCGCCCGTGCTTTGGCTGCCGCCCGTCCAACCCGAGGTGTGGCCTTTCAGTCACACAGTGTGGTACCTGGCTCCTTCATGGCCCGGGACAACGTAGCCACCTTCATCGGCTGGTGCCGCACAGAGCTGGGCGTACCCGAGGTGCTCATGTTTGAGACCGAGGACCTGGTGCTGCGCAAGAATGAGAAGAGCGTGGTCCTGTGCCTGCTAGAGGTGGCGCGACGCGGAGCGCGCCTGGGCCTGCTCGCCCCCCGCCTCGTACAGTTTGAGCAGGAGATAGAGCAGGAGCTACATTCGGTACCCCCGGCCCCCAGCGTTCCCAGTGCTGCGGAAGAAGGCAGTGGCACCACCGATATACCAGGGGCTCCTGCCCGCGGACCCCGCATGACACCCAGTGACCTGCGCAACCTTGACGAACTGGTGAGTCCCCTGATGCTCACGCCGGCAGGCTACAGCTCCTGTTACTTACCCAACACTAGGACCTGATGGCAGAACCACTGCCCATACCTGATCTCCAAACCTCCTGTGCCCACCCTGATTCAGTATCTGCAGGGGCATAACAGGACCAGCGTTCATGTTGACTGCCAAGGGCACACCTGGCCCCAAGAAAACAGGTGTGCCAGGAGAGAGTCACCCAGCCAGCCTCCCTGGTCCGGAGACAGAATCCTGCCTCCTGGCACCTCCTTTTGTGTGCTCCATGCCCACCACTAAGCGGTGTGCGGTCCACCTAATGGGGCCTCGTACTCTGTCTTCCCTGTACTTCAGGTTCTAGACAGATACATTCACCACTGCTGAGCTCCATGGGTGCTGATCTCGGCTGAAACAAAGTGTGGAAGGGCCTGGGCACGGTGCCCGGCACACAGTAGGCACTCAGAGTGCCCGGGAGCTCCTGCCTGCTCCGCGGCACTTCTGGGAAGCCTTGCCCATTTGGTGCTTTTGGTGGTGGGAACAAGAAACCTCAGGAGCTGCAGGAGTCCTGCTTGGAGCATAGGCGATGCCAAGCCAGGGCCGGCTCCCTCCCCCATCCCAGGACCTAGGTGTCCCTTCTTCCCCCACAGCTAAGCCTAGAGTTTCTTTCTTATCAGGAGATTAGACTAAGATGTGCCTGCCCAGGAGGCGGGCAGCCATATAACTGTAGGCAGAGGCAGACACCCCACCCCCAGCCTGGGTCCGGGCCTGGGTCACCCACGGCCCCACCTGCTCATTTCCTCTGGCGCCACTGTGGGTAGGGAGGCGGGCAGGGCCTCCCACAGAGCCAGCCTGGCAGCTCCAGCCTGGCGTAACGGGTGCAGTTTGTAGACTCACAAGACATCCGGCCGGCCCGGGTGTAGGTGCTGGTGTGTCCCATTGTGTCTGTGGAATGGCATCCACCTTTGGTGCTCAGCCAGGGGAGGGCCTCTGTACCAGTGTCCCATGACCAGCCTCCACCCAGGGTGACAAAGGGGAGTGAAGACCAGCCTCAGGGACAGTCTGGCTTAGGGGCTACCAGGATATCCCGTCCTGGGGTCTGGCCCCGACCTGACCACGACATCGTCTTGTCTTGCTTGGCCTCCTGGACCCTGAGGCCTGGAAAGGGTGCTATTGAGAGGTCATGTGTGGAACCTGAACTCACATCTCCACCCCCATTTCTTGGGAAGGACGTACTTCCTTCTGACCCTGGAACTACTGACATTCAGCCCAGGAGGAAGGATTGACCTCTGACCAACAGCTTCTTCTCTCTGGCCTCAGGTGAGGGAGATCCTGGGCCGCTGCACCTGCCCAGACCAGTTCCCCATGATCAAGGTCTCGGAGGGGAAGTACCGAGTAGGAGACTCCAGCCTGCTCATCTTTGTGCGGGTAAGAGGCCAGGGCCGCCCCGGCCAGCAACAGCCAAGGTGGGTTGGCGGGTACCCAGGACACAGTTGTGACATGACCAGCCGGCTCCCACAGGTGCTGAGGAGCCACGTGATGGTGCGCGTGGGTGGCGGCTGGGACACCCTGGAGCACTACCTGGACAAGCACGACCCCTGCCGCTGCTCCTCCTCCGGTCAGTGTGGGGCTGGGCAGGCAGGCAGGGGCTCCTCTCCCTAGCTCTGTCCCTCACTCAACATCCTGCCTGTCCTCCTCCCACAGCCCACCGCCCGGCCCAGCCAAGGGCTCGAACCTTCTCCCCTCAGAGGGTGTCTCCCATCCCCAGCCCTCGGCCTGGCAGCCCCGTCCCAGGGAGCGAGCGCCGGGGCTCCCGGCCAGAAGTGACTCCCATTAGTTTACGAAGCACAAAGGAGGGGCCTGAGACCCCGCTCAGGTGAGGGCGGGTCTGGGTGGGCACTGCCCAGCAAGTGGGGGTGGAGGCACACTGGCCCAGAGGATGGCTTTGCCGGTGCTCCGGAGTGACTCACCCTGGGAAAAGTTCCTGTGGGTGGGGGCGGGCTTGGCTTCCCATCTCCATGGCAACCCAGCCAAACCAACAACAGCTGGGGCGGGCCCTGGGTGTTGGGCGGTGGCCAGTCCAACCCCCAGCTTCCTTCTGGGCGCCCTGGGGGAGACCAGAGGCCGAGAAAGGCGGGTTTGAAGGCCCAGCAGACCTGAGTGGCCACAGGAAGCTGCTGCCCTACGTCTCACTTTTCCCTGGAAGTCCCTAGAGTAGATGGGCGCCTTGCCACTCCGTCTGCCCAGGAACTGCCTGCCCTATGGTCCTCTTGGTCCCTTCTGCGCCCAGTGATGTTGGCCTTCTCTTATTCCCCTGTCCCAGGCCCCGCGATCAGCTGCCCCCCCTTCCCCGCTCCCGCCGCTACTCCGGCGACAGTGACTCCTCAGCCTCCTCCGCCCAGAGTGGGCCCCTCGGTGCCCGCAGTGACGACACAGGCACTAGCACCCGGAGGGAGCGGCCCAGCCGGAGGCTGACCACAGGCACCCCGGCTTCCCCGAGACGGCCGCCCGCCCCTCGCAGCCAGTCCAGAGACCGGCTGGATCGGGGCCGGCCCCGCGCAGCTGCAGGAGGCAGAGGTGCCCAGCTGTCCGCCCCTAGCCCCACCCGGCGGGCCCGCAGCCAAGGTCGTGAGGAGCAGGCTGTACTGCTAGTGCGCAGGGACCGAGACGGGCAGCACTCCTGGATGCCCCGAGGAAGGGGCGGTGGGGGCTCGGGCAGGAGCACCCCCCAGGCTCCCCGAGCCCGCAGCCCTGCTGCAGGGCAGCCTCCTCGGCTCTCCAGCCCCGGGCCAGAGCTGGGAGCCACGCCAGCCAGCGCGTTCCGCACACCCCTGCAGCTTGACCCACAGCAAGAACAGCAGCTGTTCCGACGCCTGGAAGAAGAGTTCCTGGCCAATGCCCGCGCCCTCGAGGCAGCTGCTAGCCAAAGCTCTGGACCAGCCCCTGAGCTGGCTCGGGCTCCAGATCCTCCCGCTCCTGACTCGGCCTACTGCTCCTCCAGTTCCTCCTCCTCTTCTCTCAGCATCCTGGGTGGCAAGTGTGGCCAACCTGGGGACTCTGGCCGGACAGCCAATGGGCTGCCTGGGCCCCGCAGCCAAGCCCTGTCCAGTTCTTCTGATGAAGGCAGCCCCTGCCTTGGCATTGGGGTGTCACTAGATGCACCTGGGAGCCCTCTGGCTGGCCCAGAGCCCTCGAAGACCTGGGCACGGGGTCGGATGGACACACAGCCAGATGGTAAACCCTCACGCATCCCCACACCACGAGGCCCCCGCCGCCCATCTGAACCCACTCAGCTTGGGGCCTGGCACGCCCTGCACTCCATCTCCCCAAGGGCCAAGCCAGATTCCTGACTGATGGGCCAGCCGGCTGCTCCCAGACCCCTTTTCCTTTGTGGCCTTAACCTACCCTCTGCATCAGGGAGCCCCCTCCACTCTGGAGTACCAGACCTCATGGGACCAGACCCCTCGGGACCACATGGCACAATGGGACCTCTGTTGTACATTCCGGTTGGGGAATGAGCATTGCTATTTAATTACTAATATTATTGAATGCCTTAGAGGAGACCAGGCAAGCCTGGTTTCCTGAGGACCTGTGGTCCAGCAGAGCCTGTGACAGTAAAGTTTTGCTCCAGCCACCTGCCTGTTTCTTGGGGACTAAGCCTTGGGGCCATCATACTTTTGACCGCCATCTTTACAAGCTGGGTATCCAGAGTTAACTCCAGGAGGCCATTGCCAGGTCTGACCCCTAGGGTTAGGGCTATCTTGCCCATCCCAGAACAGAAATCCTAAGTGCACTTAAATTATTTATTACCTCGCAAGAGGCGTGGCATAGTGTGTGTGTCAGAGTGCCAGGGGCAGTCTCAGTGCTTCCAATAGAATAGCCAAGCCCTTTCTATCCAGTGGGACTGACCTGATGAGGTCTGAGAAAAAAGTTATCTTTGTGGGGGTGTGAGGCTGGGCTGTGTCCAATAAAGTTCAAAGAAAGGCCTGTCGCCCGGGAGATACGGTGGGAGCATTCCTTATAGAGAGAGATTTCCTTATCCAATCCGGTTGAAGTTGAACAGTCTCGTCCAATCCGGTCACATGAGGCTGCACCGAGCAGGATGGAGCGCCCCCTGCAGGCGCAGAGCTGGGTGCGCGGGGCGTGCGCGCACCAGAGCACAGCGCAGAAGCTCGCGGAAGAGACGCAGCACGTGCCAGTTGTACTTGGCAGAGCACTCGAGGTAGCCGCAGCGCCAGCCCCTGCGCACCAGGGTGGCCAGTGCTCGCCGAGGTCCGAAGCGCAGCCGCTGCCGGTCTCGCTTGTTACCCACCACAAGGATAGGAGCCTCGGGCGCGCCCGCTGGCCTGGGAGCCGGATAGGGTGAGAGACAGGAGGCTGGGGAATCTGAGCACCGGAGAATCCCTCCCCCATGAATTATACCCGCAGGCGCATTCCCAACAGCCAGAAACAACTCTTCGCCCAGTAAATATCAACCCTCAGCCGGTGAGGATCAAAGACTTCACGCAATGGGGGACCTTTCTGTAAACAAAGGCCTACACCCGACTGAGGGAGAATCTACAGGCTCCTGTAGGGCAAAACCTGGGCCAGACCAACGGTTCCCACCATCACCACCTGTCGCGCCCACCTGGTCTCCGCGATGCGCTGCCTTAAGGCCTTCACGTAATCAAAACTGTCTGGGCTGCAGATGTCGTAGACGAGCACGAAGGCGTCGGTATCCTGCAAGCTCCAGTCCTTAGGTTCTGGCCGCTCCTAAGGATGGGAGGCGAGGGTTGAAGAGAGCCTCCTTGCACTCTCCTACACCCCAACCCACTACAAGTTTGACAGTGAACCCACAGTTCAGCCAGGCGTGGTGGACCAAGCCTGTAATCGCAGCACTCATAAGGTCGAGCCAGGAGGATCACCACAGGGTCATAATGAATGCAAGGCCAGCCTGAACTGCAGAGTGAGACTCTGTCTCAAAAACATTTTTAAAATTATATATATAAATAACCCACAGTTCATCCTTAGGCCTCGGTCTCTCCATCTCCAACTTCCTTAAATCCTACCAACGCGCCTGCCAGGATAAAATGTGTCTGGAGCCTGTCAGCCACCAGCCCATCCCCCCACTCCCATCTGCCTCTGGTTCCTTCCACCTTTCCCCAGCTCAGCTCTTCCCAGAAGAGAATAACTGCCAAGCTCTTGGCCAGGGACCCCCCCCCCAACACCAGCGCTGTGGCCCATGGGTTGTGCGGCAGCTGTGCATAGTTAAGTCTCTGGCCCATCTAGTTCTCTCCAGCTGTAACGCTTTTTGCCTCTCAACCCCCCACTCAGCCTCCCGTGCCTTTTCCCTCTACTTTCTGGGAAGCACCAGGCTGCAAAGGTTAGAGGCTGGCCCTGGACTCTGCACAACTCCTACATTAATGGGCCTTCACTGCAGATCACAGGAACGAGGGACAGAACGACCCGCTCTAGAAAGTCGACCCCTTCACCTGAGTCCCATCTCCCCCCCCCCCCCCGTGGCTCTGCTCAGGCCCCCAACATAAAGCTACACCCTCAAAGCAACACCATCATGCTGCACCGCGCAGGTGACCCAACCCAACAGCAGAGGCAGGAAAAGACAAAAGCTCCCCAACAAGAAAAAGCCACTTAGCAAAACCTCCCCGTTTGGCAGGTGTGGTGGTGCATTCTTGTAATCCCAGCACTCAGGAGGCTGAGGCAAGAGGATTGCTACAAGTTTGAGGCTACCCTGCGCTACATAGTGAATTCAAGGCCAACCTGAATCACACAGAGAGATGCTGTCCCAAAACAAGGACAAAAAACCCGGTCCCTGGGCTAGGGCACATCCAGGCCGGCTGGGAGGGCTCAAACACACTTATACCAGCCCGCCGGTTGTTCTTCAAACCCTGGTCTTGATAGGGCGCTCGGGGGCCGCCAATGTGGACACACACACGTGCACCAAGGACATCCCACCCCCCTCAGCGACACAAGCTACTGCCCGCCCCTCGAACCGCTACCTCCAGACCTCCAGGGCTCAGGCCGGAGCCAGCGTCGCCGTTGGCGTCGCCATCGCGGATGCTCAGGTCGTAGACAGCGCCGTCGAGTAGCACCGCGGGACGGTAGAGACGGGGCCCATCCGTGGGCTGGTGGCGCTCGGGGTAGTCACCGAACAGGAACTGGCGGATGATGGCCGTCTTGCCCACTCCCGGAGCGCCCAGGACGGCCACTCGCAGGCTGCCCCCCATGGCCCGCCCGCGCCGGGACGCCGCATGGGCCGGAGCTGCACCGTGCGCGCCCGGCCGTGCGTCCCGTGCGCCCCGCGCGCCCTGCCCAGCGGCTGCGACCCCGCCGCGCTCGGCGTGGCCCACCTGAGCGCGCGCGGCCGGCGGAGGCCAGGCCCCAGGGCGGGACTGGCGGCGGGAGGGCGGACAGACAGCACGGCGGGCGGACAGTGGCGGGCGCGCCGGCGGCTCCCGCGAGCGCCGAAGCTCCGGCAAGAGCAGACCCGGCGCGCCGCGCGCAGACACCGCCTCCGCCGGCCGCGCGAACCGAGGCGCCGCCGGCCGCGCGGGGCCCGAGGTCCGGCCTCCTCACCGCGCGGCCCCTCGGCGGTGCTGCTTCTCGGCGCCCCCGGGCTCCTTCGTCCTTTTCGCTCCTGCGGGGAGTCGCCGCCCGCCCCAGCCTCCGGCGCGAGCGAGCCAGCAAGCGAGACCGGCCTCCCGGAGGCGGCGATGAGGTAACCGCCCGCCCGTCCCTCCCTCCTCCCCGGCCCCCCGGACGCCTCTCCGGGAAGGGAAGGGTCGGGGAAGGTGAGTGGAGGGCGGGGAGCCAGCTGGGCCCGGCCCCACCGTGACCCGCGCTCTCCTTGCTCCACAACAGAAGCCCCCTCCCGCCCACCTCCGCGTCTGCTCCGCAAACACCGCCTGTCCACGCTGGCTCTGGGCCGCCCCGGGTCATTTCGGGTCCCAGCTGTGTGACCTTGGTGAATAACCGAACTGCTCTGGGCCCCTGCTCTGCACCCAGCAGAGGCAGACACCTACCCCAAGGGTTTCTGGGCGAGCCTGCTAAGCGCCAGACCCTTTTCTAAGCTATGTGATCCTTGCACCTCGCGTCCCACCCAGCCTAGTGTTCTCGTTTGAGAGGGGGGAAACCAAGGCCGGAGAAGATCTGCGCGGTTAGAAGGTCAGGGAGGCCCCAGGCTTTCTGCCTTCTCCTCTGAGGGGCCTGATCCCTGCCTCCCCCTCCCCTCACAGGGTGAATGGCCACACTGAATATTTCAAATGACAAATGACGGACAAGAGGGACTGAGTCTGGCACACACTGAGTCACCTGCCCCTATAAGCCTGGAGGTGAAAAAATAGAGAAAAATCTAAAACTTACAGGACCCCTGCCCCCAATTGCTGCAAGGACCTTTTCCTGCGGGAATCCTCACCTGTAGCCTCCTTGAAAGGGGTACAACCTCTGAGCCAGATTCGCAGAGCTCAGCTCCCTCTCTCTGGTGGAGCTGTCGGGGCAGCTCATCCTCTAGGACCCTATGGTGTGGCTGCAAACCCACCCCCTATACATTGAGGGGGGGTCCCCACCTCTCTGCCCTCCCCTAGGTGCTGGATGAATGCACAGGTGTCGGTTTGCCCATCAATAGAGGTTTTTTGCTGTTTTGTTCTGTTGGTGTTTCTGTGACAGTTTTGCTTTCAAACCAGCCTTGTAACTCTGCAGCCCAGACTGGCCTTGAACTTGGACAATCCTGCTTCTGGGATTATAGGGTGCACTCGTGTGGTCACACCCGACATGTTTCCCTTCCCTCGATTTTCCTTCTTACACTCTATGTTTCAAACTTCTGGCTTTGTGTGTCTGTTTGTCTGTTTGGGTTTGCTTTGGATTTGGGTTTGCAGTATTAGGCATGGAACCCAGGGCCTTATGTATTCAAGGCAAGCAGTCTCCCACAGAGCTCCATCCTCAACTCTTTTATTTTATTTATTTATTTTTTTTTTTGAGACAGGGTCTCACTTCTGTAGTTCAGGCTGGCCCTGAGCTCAGCCTCCAACTCACATCACAATCCTCCTGCCTCTGCCTCCCGAGTGCTGGGATTACAGGCGTGAGCCACCACGCCCAGCACTGTGGTATGTGGTACTGGTTGCTGCTGGGCGTGGGTCTCCACACCCAGTATTGTATGTGGTTACTGGGGAATCAAACGCGGGCCCTTGCGCTTACAAGACAGGCGCCGGAACCACCGAGCTAACTCCCCGGCCCTCAGCTCTTTTATTTTATTTTGAGACAGGGTCTTGCTAAATTGTCCAGGCTGGCCTCAAACTTGGCAATCCTTTTGCCCCAGCCTCCCCAGTAGCTAGGTTTGCGAGCATGTGCTGCTATGCCTTCCTTGGCCTCTAAGTTTTGTGAACTTCTTCCCTTCCCCTCTAGAAACGTGGCAGGGAATAGACTGAGCCCCTTCTGCCATTTGCATGCAGCAGGTTGTGGGTGGACCCCAGGGTTGTCTTGCTGATCTCTGCTCACTGCTGCAGGACCAGAGTTGGTTCTGAGTTCTCAGCCGACCTCCCTCGCTTCCTGTCCTGACACAACCCTCTTCCTGGGCAGAACGTCTCTGAGAACTACCAGGAGGACTGCATGAGGCCTCTTCCGGCCCAGTGTGGCATTTGGAATGATAAAAAGCACTGTGGACTGCAAGTCTCCCAAGATTCTCACAAAGTCGTGTACACCATGCAAGGGTGACACCTTCCCTAAGGACTCACTCTAGCATCATCGAAAACAAGGACTGTGAAATGCAGCTCTGATCCCTAGCAGTTGCTCATGGAGGCTCAAAGTGGTGTTAGGATTTGGCTGAGTTGTATAGAAGGAAGCAGAACTGGAAGCCGGCTCTGGGCTTGTGGGCCTGACTTTCTAAGAAACACACTTCTCCTGGGCCCAGGGGCTAGAAGGGCTCCAGGACGTGCTTGGCTCTGTAGGGAGGGACTTTGGAGGGGCCTCTGTCATCTGTGGTGCCTGAGCTGAGCTGTGATGGATTGCGTGGGCCCCAGTCAGGCTTCCCAAAGATTAGCGAGCTGGGCAGCTTGGGCTTCGGGAATGTGGATGTGAGAGCCTCCTCTCTCTTGTCTGATCCTTACCTTCCTCGGAGAGAGGCTGTGGGGCTGCTGCCTGCTCTGCCACCCCAAACCCCCCTCCCTTTTCCCTCCTCACAGGTTTCTGCCCAGAGTGTCAGGAACTACCCATCAAACACACCAACATCCGCTCCCTTGGTAGAGGGGCCCTGGCTCCAGGTACACACAGTGGCCAAGCCAGTTGCTCTTGCCTCTGTCGTGTGAGAGAGTCCTGCAGCCAGGTACAGATAGATGGAGACACTCTCTATCTGGGCTGGCTGAGGCCTGGGGGTCGAGGGGCCCAAGGGGGGCACTGGGCCTGGGTGAGGGTCAGAGGCTTGGGAAGGGTCAGGGGACACACCAAAGCCTGGCCCTGAAGGATGGAATCCCACATGGTGGAAAGGGCCTGGACAGGGGCAGGTGGAGTGAGAGAGTGTGTGTGTGTGTGTGTGTGTGTGTGTGTGTGTGTGTGTGTGAATTCTACTCCCCCCAGTCCATTTCCCACAGCCTCCCTCCTCCTTGCACATGGTTTCTTCCCAGGGGCCTAGTTCCAGCCCTCCCCTGGGCTCAGGCACTGTGGACTCCATTGGTCCCCAGAAGGCATCTGCCCTAGGTGCCGCTGGCCACCCACTTGGGCCACCTGTCCTGCTACTTATCGTGGTTCTGCACCACTTGTGGCAGCAGCTCAGTTTCTAGAACCCACTGCATCCCAGATGCTCAGCGCTATGTTGTCATCATGAGTCCTCCTGACGCCATACCGGGTCTTACAGCCATCTGGACCTAAGGAAGCAGAGCTGTGTCACAGTGCAGGTTACTGGAAGTCTCTGAGCCTCAGCTTAGGCTGAGGGGACAAAATTCATACATATAAGGCACTTAACTCAGTGGTTAGCTCAGTGGTTTCAGCGCCTGACTTGCAAGCACAAGGTCCCAGGTTCATTCCCCAGTAACCATCACCAACAAAGCCAGGCTTGGAGACTCACGCCCAGCAGCAATCAGTACCACAAACCACAATGTCGGGCGTGGTGGCTCACACCTGTCATCCAAGCACTGGGGAGGTAGAGGCAGGAGGATTGCTGTGATGTGAGTTTGAGGCTGAGCTCAGGGCCAGCCTGAACTACAAAGCGAGACCCTACCTCAAAAAAAAAAAAAAAAAAGACTTTGTGGATGTGGACATGTGTGTAAAGTATGAGAAACTGAACCCAGAAAGTGCTAAGCTATATCCCTACTTCCCACCTTTATTTCTAAGACAGGATCTTGCTGCCTTTCCAAGCTAGACCTGAATTTGTGCCACCCTGCCTCAGCCTCATGAGTAGCTGGGATTGCAGTGTGGTATATATCACCATGCCTGGCACAATTCCACTTTTACAAGTGAATGGCTACCGGTTCTAAGATACCATAGGAGGTATGTGCACATATATGGATAAGCACGCACACATGTATTTTCCCCAGTAATAGTAAGCACACTCTGCCCTGGATCTAGGTTTCTAACACCACCCTCCATTGACACAAACCAGGCCCCTTAGAAAAATGGCTGATAGTGAGATTGGGACAAGACAAACACAAGATGAGCTCAAAGTGTCTTGTACTGCCAGGAAGTAAGGAAGTGCTGCACATAAATAAATAAAAAGATGATGGCATGTCGACAGGTCAGAGGAACCTGCAGGAAAAGAGCTCCTGATAGCTAAAACGAACGTATCAAGCCACAGAATAAATTACATAGCGTTGGATTAAACTCGTTATAAAATAAATACCCAAGAATCCACACAGATAGAAATGTCTGACTGCATAAATCAATGTGAAAGAAATCTTTCTTACAGAACAGTTCCAAAGACGTGATGTAGCTCCCCCTCCCCCACGGCTTTCCCAAGTGTGGGCTGCATACAGTTTCTTGCTTCCAAAGAGAAAAGGACAGAAATGGGGGAAAACTTCGAAGAAGGCAGCCTTCAAACACGTCCCTCAGGCAGAGGGATCTAGAGTGCTGGGACAAGGAAAACCCGTCAGCCAGCCGATGTGGCAGCCTGTGACGCTGGCTTCTCCCTAGGCTGAGGCAAGAGGATCAAAATGTAAGGCCAGCTTGAGCAACTTAGTGAAACTTTCCCAAAATAAATAGGTGTTAGGATGTAGCTCAGTGGGGGAGGGTTTGTCTCCCATACACAAAGCCTTGGGTTCCATCAATAAAAAATGATAAACCAAAACAAAAAGCAAAAGCCCCTAACCTCAGGCAAGCAGTGAGAAAAACATCAGATAAACCCAACCTGAAGGACAGTCTACAAAGCGGCTGACCGCTATTTCTTGAAACTCACAGTCATGAGAAACAAGACCCTGGAGAAACTCACACACAAGGAGATGACGTGGAACGTGGGGTTCTAGATTAGAAGGACATGAACAGGAAAACTGCTAAAATCTGAATAAAGTCTGAAGTAGAATTTTAAAATCATGTTACATAATTTATTATTTATTTTTATACTTTAAATACATTGTTTTTTTTGGTTTTGATTCTTTTGAGACAGAGTGTAACCGTGTAATTCAGGCTGACCTTCAATTCACTATGTAGCCCAATCTGGTCTTGAACTCACAGAGATCCTCCTGTCTCAGCCTTATTTATTTATTTATTTATTTGAGAGAGGGTCTTGCTTTGTAGTTCAGACTGGCCCTGAGTTCATTATGTAGTCTAGGCGAGCCTCTAACTCAGCAGTCTTCCTTTGGCCTCTGCCTCCTGAGTGCTGGGATTACAGGTGTGAGCCACCATGCCCGGCATTGTGGTATGTGGTACTGATTGCTAGTGGGTGCTAGTCACCATGCCTGGTAATGTATTTGGTTACTGGGGATCAAACCCAGGCCCTTGCACTTGCAAGGCAAGCGCTTGAACCACTGAGCTAAATCCCCAGCCCTCAGCCTCCATAACTTAATGTAAACCTTTCATGTGATCCAAACACCATCATTTAAAAAAAAAAACACAGTTGCTTCTAAAGTTCAAATGGGACAAAGAGAAGATGGTGGGGCATGCCTGGAATCCCAGCATTTGGGAAGCTCTGGCAGAGGATTGCTATGAGTTTGAGGTCAGTCTGAATTGCATAGCGGACCCTGTCTCAAAACAAAAAAAGAGAGTATTGTAAGTTACAAAAGCGTAGAGTATTGCTAGGCGTGATGGCAATGCCTGTAATGCCATCATTTGGAAGGCTAAGACAGGAAGACCACTGTGAGTTCAAGGCCAGTGTGGACTACCTAGTAACTCCTTGTCTCAGAAACATAAAAGTCATTCTTAATTTTGGTACTGGGAATGCTTTCACACTGAGCTACATACCTGACATTTAAAATTTTTTGTTTTGTATTTCAGGACAGGGTCTTGCTAAGTTGCCCAGGATGGGCCAGAATTTGTGATCCTTCTACTTTATCTTCCCAGAGTTCTAGCAGTATTGGCATGGGCAGAAGCCAATGAATAGTCAAATTCTCTGGAATGAAACAGTGTTCAGAAAAACACCCAAATATATGGGGGAAACTCAGTATGTGATTAAAAATGGCATTTCAAATCTGTGGGAGAGAGATGAATTATTCAGTATACAGGGTAGATATAACCTGGTAACCAACCGGGGGAGCTGGGAAGTTGGATCCCTACCTCACTCCTCTGTACAGCTCTGAGGGAACAGGAAAGAAACACAACACACCGAGAGCAGACAAGTGCTAGGAAGAAAACGTTGCACAAAAACCCAGTGTCGGCATCAAAATGTAAAAAAGCGTAATAGAATGGGGGAAAATGACAAATCGGCAAGGGTCAGTAACCACAGAAAGAAGCAGACCAAAAATGAAACTACGAAGACAGCTCCCGGAAAGAGGTAACTGGCTCAAAAATTCCATTCTTCTTCTTCTTTTTTTTTCTTGAGACAGGGTCTTGCTTTGTAGTTCAGCCTGGCCCTGAGCTCAGCCTCAAACTCACATCACAGCAATCCTCCTGCCTCTACCTCCCGAGTGCTGGGATTACAGGCGTGAGCCACCACTCTTGCACTGTAATATGTGGTACTGATTGCTGCTGGGCGTGAGTCTCCATGCCCAGCATTGCTGTATGTGGTTACCAGGAATTGAACTCAGGCCCTTCTACTTGCCAGGCAGCCACCGGAACCACTGAGCTAAATCCCCAGCCCAAGAGATCCCATTTTCAGCTGCTAGGTTTGGTAATATTCTGAGTTGCAAGGATATGGGAAAGCCCTCAGTCCTGGTGGTGAGAGGGCCACCTGAAGGACAGTTTATTTAATCTTTTAGTTTTTTTGAAGCAAAACCCTTACTGGTACATTTTAGGTGGACATAATGAGCATGTTCATCATAGGACATTTGAACCTGTACATGACTTATCTTGCTTCTTTTTTCCCATCCCCCTTCCCTTCAACCACTCTTCCCCTTATTTACAAAAGCTTTGTTTCCATTTTTTCCCTCCTTTCTTTTTTGCCTTGACCCCTTTTCTCTCTTCCCTCTCCCTCCCTTGTCCTCCTCATTTGAACTTTTTCTTCCCATTTCCCAACGTGTATTATACATTTTGGTCCTTATTTCCACTTTTGGTTTCTCACAGTACAGAACCATGTGGTATTTAAACACGTGTCAGATTTTTCTCAGTTAAGAGTATGGTCTCAAGGTGCATCTGTTTAGCTAGAAATGTCTCAAGCACATACTTCTTGATGGCAGAGTAGTACTCCATTGTATAAAAAACCTACATCTTTATCCAGTCTTCAGTTGATGAGCATTTGGGCTGTTTCCAAGATTTAGCTCTTACAAATTGTGCTGCTATAAACGTGAGTATGCATATATCACTATGGTATGATGCTTTCGGAAAGTTACCAAGAAGGGGCATAGCTGGGTCAAATGGGGCCTCTAGTTTTAGTTTCTTGAGAAATCTCCACAGTGCTTGCACCTGTCTACACTCCCAACCAAGTGGAGAAGTGTTCTTTTTTCTCACAGCCCCTCCGGCATTTGTTAATGGTTAATTTCTGTCTGGCGTGAGATAGGGTCTCAGAGTTATTTTAGTTTTTATCTCTTGAGTGACCAGTGATGTTGAACCATTTTTTTCATAAGTTTATTTGTCATTTCTGTTTCTTCATCTGAGACATGTCTGTTCATTTCAGATATCCACTTTTAGACTGGGACTTTACACTTTCAGGGGTTTCTTTTTTTTTAGTTCTTTATATATTCTAGATAGTAATTCCTTGAGGGACAGCTGGCAAAAATTTATTCCCACACTGTGAACTGTCTCTGTACTCTGTTGGCAGTTTCTTTTGCTGTACAAAAGCTATTTAATAAGATGAGATCCCAGTTGTTGATTCTTTGTGATATTTCCTGAGATATTCCTCGTGATATTTCGACTGGAGTTTTGTTCATAAAGTCTTTGCCTTGACCAATGTCTTCAAGCATTCTACCTCTTCTGTCTTCTAGCAGCTTTAGTGTTCCTGTTTTAAGATTTAGATCTGTGATCAGTTGTTTTTTTAGTGCATGCCGGTCTATTTTTAATGTTGAAGGATGAGACTACACATGCACCTCACTTTGCCCCTGCAGCTCCTATACGTGGAAATGATCCATATGTGCAAACAATGAGGATGTTCTTTGCAGGACCCCGGTACCAACACCACCTTGTGACAAGCCCATGCACATAGCAGGGTGCTAGTGAGTGGAGTATCACACAGTCTCTTAAGGGACAAGGCACCTGGACACTGAGTAATGGCTAAACCTCTGAATGGTGTATATTCAGTGTTACCATATGTATACAGAGGAAAAGATCATCACATTTGTTTCCTTTTGGGGAAAAGGAATTTCCTGTCTTTTTCATTTGTTTGTTTGGGGTTTTTTGCATATGGTAGGCAAGTAGCCTTCCACTGAGCTGCATCCCTTCCCTAGCCTTCGAACTCCAATTTAAAATGCAACCTGTTCATAGCTCTGCACCCATCTGGAGTCAGATCCTATGCTGGCTTTGTGCCCACACAAGGATGTGTTGGCTGCAGCATCCCTGGGACTTCCTGAGGATGGAGCAACCTGACTGTCAGCCCATTGGCAGGGCCTGGCTCAGCGAGGCCCACCCACCTGAAGGGTACCAAAGTGGGTCTCTGTACTGATAGGGAAAGAGCTCCAGAGTCTTTCTTTTAAAACAGTCTTGCTCTGTAGTTCAGGCTGGCTTTGAATTCATTATGTAGCCCAGGCTGACCTTGTACTTGTGATGATCCTGCCTCAGCCTTCCAGGTGCTGGGACTTTAGGGAGGTCCCACCATGCCTCGCTGATGCTGAATCTTTTCAAGACCCAGGGCGGTTCCCTAAGCTGCTGGATGTCAGGAGCCCAGTGGCGGGGACACCTAAAGCTGAGAGGAGGAGGAAGCCGGGAAATGGAAGGGCATGTATTGGATACTCTGCAAGCACTTCTCCTACAGGCGTGGGTGGCCCTGGGGCTTGTTTCCTGATGCAGTGATGTGGCAAAGATCACATGGTCCCCAGACGTTGGAAACTTCTACCTCAGTTTCCTGTGTAGTTTCTCTGTACGCTGTCCTACCTTGTTGGGTGACTGAGTGCAGATTCATGGTAACGTTCTGTCCAGCATCACCAGAGTATCAGTACCAACTAGGAGGGTGAATCCAAGGTACCCAAAGACTCCGTATGCTCCATCCGAACAGGCCAGTCTACCTCTCATGGCAGCTCTGCTGACTCCAGGCCATTTGCCTTGGGCCTCCGGCTGTCCACTGCCACCCCAGTGGGTAGTCATCCTATACTTCTACTCTCCCAGCCTCAGGAGTGGAGAGGGCACAGGAAGCCAGGCCGGCCATAAGGACCGTGACCCCTCAGCTGCTCCCCGGGGCTGCATTCAGTGTTTAATAGGGAGCAAGTGACATGACAGGCCAGGATGGCGCAGTCTTCAAGGAGGTAGCACCTGCTCCTCTGGTTTGCGGGGACTCTGGCTGTGGGGACTCCAGTCGCCTTTGCCCCAAGGCTTCTGAGGTCAGGCTTTCAGGTAAAGAACTAAGGCTTTGGTTGGTTCTGGACTCTGGCCCCAGGGCAGCATACTGACAAACCAGGGTCTGGAAGTGGGGTAATGGAGGTCAGATGCACAGCATAGTGGAGGTGGGGGGAGGGTTCTCTTGCTCCAACTCTGCAGCTGGGCAGCAGCAAGGTGTGTAAGGTAGGCAGGGTACAGGAGGCTGCCTGTAGACAGAAAAGAACAGTGGCCGTGGCTGAATGACATGGGGTGTCCTCCATGACAAACAGGCTGAACCCTCACTAGCTGACAGCTTTGCCCACAGCCCTGCTAGGGCTCTGCTCCCCTGGGAGCCAAGCCAGTGCCCAGACTGGGGCCACATGGAGTCTGAGTGGTGGCTTGCTGAGACTTCCTGCCCCATCCTGCTCAGAGCCTCTTCTGCTGCTCCCAGGGGCCTCCCACACAGCAGGGAGCGGAGGACCCAACTGGGAACGCCAGCCACTCCTGCCAGCAATCAAAGGCGAGGCAGCTTCAGGGTGGGAGCTGGGACTGGAGGAGGGAAAGGTGCCAGGAGACCAGCAGTCCTCAGAAGTCATTTCCCAAGGACAAGATGACAAAAAGACACTGCCCAGAGTCCCGGGGGAGGAGTCGACATTGGGCACAACTCAAATCCAGGACCTCTGCCCTGAAACGCCTCAGAACCTGACACACCGGCCAGGGACACACTTGATGTCATTATTTTTATTCTCTTTTTGAAAATAAGAGTAAACATACAATATATATTTTCTATTTATATATATATATATAAATGTATATATATATAATAGTTAATGCAGGGCTCCGCTGACATCCCTGGCCACTTGGAGGCAGTTCTAGATTCTGATCTTTGTGGAGGGAAAGAAGGTTCCATTGACTGCCAAAAGCAGAATCTCTTTATTATCAAACAGCAGGGACAGAAACCCTCACACGCTGTCAGACAGAACTGAGACTGGGGAGCCAGGGAGAGGGCAGCGGATGCTCGAGAAACCCCGCAGACACACACACGGGTAAGCACACTGCCAGGCCAATACCCAGCCCTCGGCTCCGTCTCTGCTCCAGGAGCCCTGGGCTGGCCGAGATGTCGCCAAGGAATGCACCATGGGCAGTGACCATTCTCGGGTGCGGAGTGGCAAGCCAGGGCTGGTACTCAGGCTTTCTGCCTGGTCTTGACCATGTGGGAGTCGCAGGTCACTGAGGGGTGATGTGGGATGGGTGATCCAGGGCTCCCCTGGCTCAGGCCTGCCCCATTGGGATTTATGGCCCTTGGAGGCCCAACCCTGACAGAACAGCTCTCCTGACACCCAGAGAATTCCCCCCCTCCCCCGGCCCAGACAGGCTGCCAAGGCCCATCCCAGTCACAGTGGTAGTGGAGAGGCTTTGAATACCACTGTGAGCCAGGGCAGGGGCTGTGGGGCTGTGAGGCCAGGAAAGTGTCACACCCACCCCTAGGCACAGGGAGGAGATAGCCCTGCGGACTCCAGTCCAGTTCCCGCTGCTGCTCTGGCTCTTTCGGCTCCTCCTCACCTGATGCACATGGCAGCAGCAATGGAAAAGGGGTGACTGGAGCAAGGGGTGACTGATTTGACCCCAGAGGGTGCCACCTGGTCCCAAGACCCCTCCAGTCAGGACCAGGAGTCCCCTGGGTGGCCAGGAGAACCTGGGCTCTGCCTGGAGCAGAGGTGCTGCTACCCCAGGCCTCCTCGATGGGGCTGAGAGAAGGCTGGGGAGGCACAGGATGGCCTCAGTTCTTGAGGATGGTCTCATAGGCCTGGTACACGTGTTGGGACACCTCTGGTGCTCGGCACTTCAGGGACAGCTGCGGGGAAGGAGGGGAGAGAATGCTCAACCCTGGGCTTCTGGGGGGGTGAGGTAGGCGTGTGAGAAGGTGGGTGCCAGATGAAGAGCGTGGTGTGCACACGTGGCCTGGTAGAACTGTGACTGGGGCAGATGTGAGAGAAAGCACAGGGGGTGGCCGTGCAGCCGGCTGGGTGGGGACCAAATATACTTGCAGCCCACACACCTGCTGTCAGCCCCACCATTGGAGCCCTACTGGCAGGCAGCGTGATTCACAGGCAGGGGACTGCCAGGAGTACCCAGCCCCCACAGGCTCCTAAAAGCCCAGGAAGTCTGAGGTCCTCAGGAGGACACCTACAGGAGACCCTGGGGGCAGAGGCTGCGGGAGGTGAGGTGCACTCGACTTGTTCTTGGTTCCCCTCGAAGGCCTCAGGTGCATCAGGCTCCACCTCTGTGCCGAGGTCTCAGCCTAGAGATTCTCAGCGAAGAGAAGCCAGCCAAAAGCAGCAGTTCCAGAGGAAGGGTGCACAGGAGCGCTGAGGTCACCGCAGTGGCCTCAGAGAGGTCCCCTGGGCCTCTTTTAGGGGCTCTTGGACTACATGTGGGAGTGGGGGTGTTGACCCCTCACAGGCCACCTGGTCAGAAGCCTGCATGCATATCCACCCAGCTTTGGGAGGAGAAAAGTGGAGTGAGGCCAAGAAATGGGGTACATACGGGACAGCTGGGGTGCACTGGGGCCAGGCCAGGAGCTGGAGCGTGTGCAATATGGCTAGGGAGGGTGGAGGGGGAAGAGGAAGAGAAAAGCAATCTGCTAACCTCCAAGTCCTGCACCACGACACAGGCGCCAGCAGGGAAGGTGGACATGCAGCAACCAAACACAGGGAGAAGGAAGTTACCACCACTGAAGCCACCGGCCCAGCCCACCCACCACAGTGCCGAGGCGGCCAGCAGGGCCCACGGGAGGCAGGGCGAGGGCCACACCCGCCAGATTTAGGTGCAAGGGAAAAGCAAAGCCTGGGATCTCTCGGCCGGGGAGTGCAGGGTGACCTCCAGGAAAATCAGGAACCTTGTGGAAGCTCTCTTCTGACTGGGGTCTCACTTAAGGCTGGGAATCATGGCTGCAGGCAATGAAGCCCTCCTGGCCAGGTCTCAGGGCCTGTACCTGGTGATGCCACGTGCCAGTCAGGAAGATCCCTGGTGCCTTATGTGGGTAACTCTGGTGGGATTGAGCTGAAAGTTCCTAGGAAGGTCTCTTTCAGGGACCGGGCAAAGTAACCCTATTAGAGCTAGGCCCCAGCCTGGGAGGGAGGCGGAGGCAGGCTCAGGGGCTCTCACCGTGAAGCTAGGGTTGCCTGGCTGGATCCGCAGCTCTGCCAACACCCAGATGCCATTGGTCAGCTTCAGGGACTGGTAGAGCATGTCCTGGCCCTCCACGTTCCTCTTGGCAATGGTGAAGATGTTGCTGCTTTGAAGCTTGCTGCTCACAGCCTCTGTGGGGTCAGATGCCAGGGGCAGCCACTAGTCAGTGAGGTCGTGTGGACCCAGGGGCTGGGCTCAGGGCCTGGAGTCCTCACCTGCATTGAGGGGGCAGTCTCTGATCTGGAACTGGGCTTCATTCTCATTAGGAATATCTTTCCACGTGGCAAGGAACATCTGCCGGTCTGCAGGGTGAGTAGGGGAGGGGTGAGAAAACTATGGGCCCTCCACAGCATGTGACAGGCAACGAGTCTAGTCTTCAGTGTGCTGCCTGAAAGCTGAGAACAGGCACTAACTACTCTGGTGCCCTCTTGCTTCCCTCAGCAAACTCTGAGAAGGCCTGCAGTGGCCTGGCCAAATGACCTATTTCTTGCCTCTCTCCCACTGTCCCAACTCCTCCCTCTTGCTCTGGCCCAGGGCAGCCTGCTACTTAGTTACACAAGCCTCCCGGGACTGCTGTGGCAAGAGGCTGATGACCTGGGCCAAGTACTCCCAATCCAGAGGCAGGGCTGAGCTTTCCCTGCACCGCCTTCTCCGGGTCCCGGCTGCGAGCCGGAAGAGGTGTGCATTAGGCATGTGGCCTGACTTGATCTTCAGTATCCCGTGGGACAGGGCTGAGGGGTGAGCAGGGAAAATCCCACTGAGAGACATGGCTCCATTGTGGCCCAACCCACTGGAAGGCTCAGGGTACAGGTCCCTCCTTACTATAGGCTCTGTTGGAGTCCACTGTGGAACACAGCCAGCCACTTGATCCTTGGCAAGGGCACCACTCTGGTCAGGTTCCCAAGCCACAGCCCACTGCAAACTCACCCATCTTCCCGTCCTCTACAAAGAGGATATGCAGTGGATACAAGGTGCTGAAGTAGAAGATGTCAATGTTGTTCTTCACAGCCACCTAGGCACAAGGGCAGCATCCCCAGTCAGGCCCTGGGTCCAATACTCTGGGCTCTTGGGCTGACACCACCTCTGAGGAAGGATGTACCCAAGCAGCTCCTCTCACATGACCCTTGCTCGCAGCCAATCCCTTTGTCTATGACCTGGGGCTCCCATGAAACATCTGTAACCAAGAGCAGGACTCCACAGATCGGCCCTCTGCTGATACGGCTGGACCCCTCTCCCAGAACTGAGGGGTTGGTAAGAACTGAGGTGTCTGCTCTTGCTGGTACACACCTGAAGGTTGTTGAGAGGATCCATCTTCATGACAGAGCCCACTGTGTTAAGAGGCAGGGAGATCTCCACGGTCTGGTTGGGGCTGAGGGGTGCGTGCACCTGGAGCGGGGCGGCGGGGGCCAGGCCAAAGCTGGGGAGAGAGAATCCCCATAGGGAGGGCAGGTAGCAGGTGCTGACACAGAAAAGTAGGTCCTTGGGCTCAGGGCTGGGGTACGGGTGGACAAGGACCCTCCCCACCAAACTGGCCTCACCCAAGCTCCAGGCCAGCCACACAAGATCGGCTCTCGATCCCCACCCCTGCCCCATGGCCCGGTGGACAGGACACAGGGGTCGAGCTGGCTACTCTGCGCAACCTGGCTGCAGGCTGAAACTGGGCCCTGCTCGGCCCTGCCCTTGAAGAACTTCATCAAACACCAGAGGACTAAATTATACTCTTCTAAATTAAAAACTCAGTGACTACACAGGCCTCTCCTGCCAGTCAGCATCTCAAGTATAAGAGATGTCCGTGTGCAGGCTCTTGAAAGGTAAGTGACAATAGTAGGGACTAGGACTTGAACTGAGCCCTCAGCGGGTCCAGGCTGGGCATGTGGTATTACACCAATTGCTATCCCTGTAAAAACAGAGACCTATTAGAGGGATCCATGATCCCACTGCCCATATGAGGACATGGAACCCCAGGGAGGATAGGCGTGTGCCCAGGGTAAAAGGCAGAGTGGGAATCAGAGGTCTAGTTACCTGACCCCAGCCGTGCTCTTAACCACATGCCAATCAGACCTGCCTGGCACAATGGGAGATGATACGGGAAACCCCAGGCCTCAAACAGCGCGGCATCCCAGCACTTCCCAGGAGGGTCGTCATGCCTGCTGTGTGGTTCTGGGCAGGATCATGGCCCTGAGTCCAGACATCATGGCCTCTGGCAGAGGCTGGCAGCCTGGGAGTGTCTGATACATTGCAGATTTGTTTGGAGCAAGCATCAGGACCACCTCTACTACCCTGGGTGCATCTGTAGCCCCTGGGGTCCTCCAAAGGAAAGTGGCACAGCCGCTCCAGCCTCCCTGGTGTGTACAAAGGTCCTGACACTCCGGAGAAGCAGCCCCTTCAGTCAACTTCTTAGAGGCTCAGTTTGCTCATCACTAGAGCCAATCAGGAAGAAGGAATCATCAGGAGGGGCTACTTGGGTCTCCGTGGAGGCCTGGCCCAGGCAGCTTGATCCACTATGGAGCAGACATAAGCTTCCCCAAGGACACACAAGGTGGGGAGTGGAGAAGGGATATCAAGGAGCCTGGAGCAGCCAACAGTCATTCGGAGGCCCTGTCTGATGATGTCCTCTTTGGCCTTGGAGGAGGCTGGCAGGCAAGCCCATCTCCTACCCGCTTTCTCAGCTGCTCCCCAACACAGGATGACTCGGGCCTGGGAAAAGCTTGAGCTCTCAAGCAGCGTGGACTGGGACTTGCAGTGAGTCTAGTGGCCTGAGCTGGGCTTTCTGTCTCAGCACTCCTCCTTGCAGCACATGAAGGCCAACCTAAGGGGAGACAGCTCCCATTCTGGAGGTGCTCTAGAAGCGCAAGGACCTGGGTTCGATCCCCGGTAACCACATACAACACTGGGCGTGGAGACTCAGGCCCAGCAGCAATCAGTACCACATACCACAGTGCCAGGCGTGGTGGCTCACGCCTGTAATCCCAGCACTCGGGAGGCAGAGGCAGGAGGATTGCTGTGATGTGTTTGAGGCTGAGCTCAGGGTCAGCCTGAACTACAAAGAGAGACCCTATCTCAAAAAACCTTAAAAAAAAAAAAAAAAAGAACAACCTCCTCTAGAAAAGAGACACAAGGCCTCCAGGAAGCCACAGCCTCTGTCTACAGGCCTCACAAAGACTCTCCTCAGTCTGGCTGTGAGGAGCTCACCTGTTGCGGTTGAACTGGATGGCAAAGTCCGTCATGACCTGCAGGGCCTTGTTGGTCAACTGTAAGTCCATAGAAATGGAGCCCACCTGGCGTGTGAAGGTGCCTGAGATCTCCAGTCCCTTGGCCTTCATGGCTGGGAGCCAGACCTGCAGTGAAGGGAGTGAGGTGGGCTGCCATAGATCTCTTCCTTCAGCCCACACCCAACAGCTTACCTGGGGGGTCCTTTTTCTTTCTCCTGAAGGAACCTGTTGTGGCGCCCACAGCCGCTTTTACCGTGGGGGATTAAGAATGATCCTGTGGATCACACAGGCCGCCACTATGGTATGACTCGACACTACGGAGAGTGGTAGGCTTGGTGAGTGAGCTGTTTTCAGAGGTCAAAGAAGCGAACACTGAGGAAGTAGGGCTGAGAAGGGCAGTGGGATGAGGGAGCTCTGCCAGCTCTGGATTAACCCAGGGCAGGACCCTGGCCACAGCCCAAGGCCTTCCTGGCTGTCACAGCTTGTCCTTCTTTGCAGGAGGAGGGCAAGCCTTTCCTTGTAGAAGGACAACACCTGAGAAGACCTCCTGTGTGGCAGGCCCTTAGCTTCTTGGCTGTTGTTGTCAACTTCAGCCCAGGAGCCACATCCTGCACTCAGGCTCCTTCCTCACAGTCATGGCCCGATGAGGGTGTGACATGGAAACAGGAGCCACGTGTCTCTCCTGCTCCTGACCGAACAGCTCTGCCTCTCGACCTTACGCTCTCGGCGTGGCACAGAGGCAGTGTGTAGAAAGTGTCTGCTGAACAAAAGGCAGGGATCACATCCCAGCTTGCGAAGAGCAGCTCCGGAAGCCATTCTGTGGACATACACATCTTCAGGCTGTTACTCTTCTCTGGATGGCTCACAGGACTACTCCAAAGCTGCAAGTGCCTCAGTACCTGCAGCCACCCCCATGCTTCAGTCACTATCCCAAGTCCAGTTGCCTCCTACATCTGCCCCAAGAGTGTCTATTTCCCTTCTCTCCACAGACACGGTGTGTTAGCTGCCACCAGGCCTCTCCAGGTAAGACAGCCCACCGAGGCTGCCCACCCGATTTCCCTTTCCTATTTTCCACAAGAGCCAGAGTTACCTTATAAAATGTAAATGTGGTCATGGAGCGCTGAGAACCGTCTTCTACCTGCATGGACCTCCATAGCTGGGGCCGCCCTGATGTGCCCAGGCTGGGCCCTATTCCCTGGGACCCCACGCCCTCCATTCCCTCGGCTTGGAAAGCACTTCCTTACTCATTTCCTTGGCTGACCTCAGCCACCTCTGCACCCTCTGGACAAGCCCGTGCAGGTGGAAGCCCTGGCCTCAGCTCATGGCTGTGATAAGCGGTGTGTACAGAAAACTCAGAGGGCCGCTGAGCCTGGCCATGGGACCAACTTCTTAGACATCTCCCTGCCTTAGACATCACCAGCCCTATTGGACCTCCCAGCACTGGTTCTGAGCTATCTGTGTCTGATCCTGCTCACTTAGGTTGGAAACCCTGTAGCTCTTGCTCACTGGGGGAATCACAGAGTCTTGTGCGAGTACTAACAGAATTCTCTCACTGCTGACTGTTCAAAACCAGTCACCAGCCACAGACCGACATGCTGGAAGAACTCAAAAGTTCTGTACACAACGAGGCCGTCCCCCTTGACCAGGAGGACAGGAGGATGTATTTCCTTCAAGGTGGGAGGGAAATGCACACGATACAATTTCAGTAATCACAGCACTGCTAGAGAAGTGTAGGCCACCTGCTGCTGCTCCTGAAGGGAGACCACACACACACGTCCTTGAACTCTGCTGTGCCCGTGTAGTGGGGATGATTCTGCTCCTGTTCAAGGGCTCCTCCTCCAGGCAGCTGGCCATTATTAATTCTGACTTAACAGTCCCTGCACTTCACCTGCCCCTGCTCCAGGAGAAAGTGGTGATGCAAAGTATTAAAAGCAATACACAAGCCAAAGGCCAGTCTGCAGAGACCCAGGAAGCTTTATTTCCTGATAGCACCAACCGCCTGGCACGGGAAGCCACGTGGGTTGAAGGAATCTATTGGTCCAGTACTCTATCCTGTCTTATGATATTGTGCTTCCGACAGGTTTGGGTTAGCACCTGCCCTGGTGTGGTAATTAGTCAAGTGAACATAGTTCACATCATACCGCGTGACGTGTCCTCAGGCCCTGGTGATCCTAACAACCCATGACACTGAGGCCTACTGGTGGGGCTCCCTTTCAGGCATAATCACAGAGGTTAGAAGCAGAAGCTTTGGTGTCACTGCCCTGTACTCAGTTCCAGGCTCACTCACCAGTGATGTGACTGTGGGCAAAAGCGTGAAGATTCCTCAGCTACAGAATGGGAACAACGGCAACATAAGGCTGGTGCTGTGGGGGGTAGTACTGCCTGGCGTGCAGCCAGTTGTTGCTAGTGTGAGAGTGGCTGTTCCTATGGATCTCTGGGGGCCAGGCTGCCAGGGTCCACAGCCACCACTACAGCGGTTCGGCTGGCACACTGCAGTCAGTCAGATCGGGAAAGGGGAGGTGCTAGTTTTCTGCAAGTCTCCCAGTGCTGCCCAAGCTACTTGTACCTGCTCTGGGGAGGGAACCTGAGAAGAGAGCAAAGTTCTGGTAGCTGTGGCTTCTAATATAAGTGATGGGAGAGGATCAGGCCACGTCTGTTCTCTCTAGAGCCTCCTTGATGCTGGAGACACAGCCCACTGTGTTCGCTTCAATCCTAGGCTCACATGTTCTCATGTCCAAATCAGCTGGTCCCTCATCTGGGTCCCGATCTTGGCACCTCCCGTCACCCTGAATCTCACGTCAGTACCCCTAGTCTGTGTCCTTTCCTTCCTTTCTCCCATGGACAGCCTCACTTCACCCCCAAAGCTGTTCTCTTTGAACAGGCAGCCAGCAGCACCCATTCATCCCTGGTAGGCTCCCCTTCCCTGCGCCAAAATCTGCTTTCTCAACTATAAGTCAGACAGTTTCATCAGACAGTTTAAAACCTTCTTACAGTTCTTGCAGCGCCCGGATCAGGAGCAAATGCTCGACATGGCCCTGAGGACCTCGCCAGCATCCTTCCTCATTAATCTCCGGTCCATCCAGGGCCCTCAAGAGGTAGCAATGCCCCTCGTAGATCATGGCTACTTGTGAGACATCCTTCAGGTGACACATGGCTGCGGCATTATGTCTTGTGAGCTGGAGTTAGAAATGCTGGACATTCTGCCAGCAGGACAACAGCTCTCATAAGAACCAACTGTCTTGTGTCCATGGAGATTTTCAGTATGATTTTTATGACATTCTCAGACCATAAATCAGACAGATCCTGTGTTTTGTTAGAACTTCATTTGGCATCAGGCAAAATTTCAGAAACTACGGCATCGATGGCCACATTTCTTAGGGTACTTGAGCTACTAAGAATATATGGAGTGTCACAGTCACAGTGACAACTTCGGTATGTCTCTGAGGTGGGGCAGTGTCTATCTTTTATAACACTGAAACATGTGTTCTCTTCCTTTGGTCTCCATACAAACTGCAGCTGATTACTCCTGACATTCTGTGTGCATGCAGGTGACATATTTCACCTGTTTCTTTTAGGAACAGAAGCAACGCGGTAAAACATCCCCTACAACTGAAGTGCTGGGTCTCACAGCACAGAGATCCATGACCCTGTTAAGTGCCCCGATGAGGCCAGATATGCTTTTTCCATCTAGGCTTTGCCATGGATCCTCTTTGGGCCTGAAGCACTCCGCCCGTGCCTGCTCAGCTCACTGACTGCTCCACAAGCTGGTGCTCAGCAAGCCCTTTTTGGAGAAGCAGTCCCAGCCCAAGCCTGGCTCTGCTCCTCTTCCTCTGCTGCCACCACAGCCCAGGACTGGCCTGAGCTGCCTCCCTGGCATGGAGCACTAAAGAGGTCCACACACTCCTGTTTCTCTCAGGAGAGAAGGTGAAGTACTTACTGCTTTGGGGGCCACATAGGAGCCTGACAGGTTGCCCACACCACTAGTCAGCTCAAAGAGGTCACTCAGGCCACTGCTGATGGGGGCTCCTAGTCTGGCAGGTGCTGCTGTTGGGGGTGCCCCGAAGTTGGTGTCCCCAATCTAGAAAGAAAGGAAAAGGGGTCAGATATAGGCATCAGAAACAGACATCAGGGGCTGGGTAGTAAAACCACATTACCTCCAGAAACAAGACAAGGTGGGTGGAGGAGAAAGGCTGAGCCTTCCTCTGCCCTACAAGCACTGTACCACAGGCAGTGATCACTGGGAAAGGGCTTGACCCACAGATAAAAAGGGGATCAGAGAGACACCGTTCAATGGGATGGGCTAAGCAGGAGAGGAGCTGTGTGGACTGAGAGGCCTAACAATTCCAGGACGACAAGGCAACTGGCTCTACAGGGCTGTCAGGGGGTGAAAAGGACACAGTGCACAATTCATGGGTATGGGGACCCAGTGGCAACTGAATGCCCAGAAGTCAAAGCACAAGCTTCCAGGACACTGGACCAGAGGCCAGGGCTCAGCAGGGAGGAAATAATATGACATCACCCGCCCCTTGGATTCTGCTGAGCCAAACTCTTAGGACGAGCAGGGAGGAAGGCTTGGCACACAGGACTGAACCGTACCCCTTCAGGCTCATCCCCCATCTCCAAGCAGAAGCAGGCAGGGTGAAGAGAACAGGCAGCAGCATGCAGAGAGAAAAGCCAGGAAAGACCACAAAGAGAGAGACAAGAGAAAAGGAAAGAAGGAGATTAGTCAAGTTGGCTTCGGTCAAGACAAGTTTGATTTGAGACTCAGAGCCTGACCCTCTGAAGGGTACCACCCTCCGTGGCTTTATGTCCCCGCCCTCATGTCTTGTGCCGCTGCCCTTCTCACTTCTGCCCGGGTGATGCAGATTACCAGACTGCTACTTGTGGGCTACAGCACTGGGGATCTGAGCAGATCAGTGCCAAGGGAAGGGCACAGCCATCCCTCTACTAACTCCACCCACTGTTGCAGCAGCTGCAGGGCGCCCTGGGCCAGGCTGCACTCTCCTCTAGATGGGGCAGAAAGAATTCTCCCCTGAATTCTCACAGTCTTTCCCAGAGAAGACTGGCTGAGCTACTATCTTCAACAGTGTAGCCTTGAGTGTGAGTGGACACAGGGTCATCAGAGCCAGAGCACTGGAACATGGCAAGGGCAATGGCACAGCCAGAGTCAAAGGAAGGGCTAGGAGTATCCCTGGCCCTTGGTGCTAGTATGGAAGACTGCCTGGTCTCTCAAAGCCTCAGTTTTCTCACTGCTAACCAAGGAGCTACACAATCACCTTGATGGCAGATGTAAGGACTCTACCAATGCGACGCACCAAGGTCTGTGCCTGGTGTCTGGCATAGAGGGGCGTTCAGTGCCTGTTCCTCTGAAGAGCACTATCAATATTAAGGCAGTGAGGGTGGGGGTGGCCAGGACATACCAGGCTATCAAGGCCACCTCCAAGAAGGTCCACAGCTCCCATCTGCACGGAGGAGGTGGTGGCTAGGGGCGGGCCGCTCACTGGGGGCCCAAGGTCCAGGTTGAGGAGATCTCCCAACAGGTCACCCTGGGTGGGGATGACATCTGGCTGCTCACTGGTGGGGGCTCCAGCAGGGGCTGTCTCAGGGCTCTCTGTGCTCTCGTTCCTGCCAGACAAGAAAGGGAGAGTCAGTAGATGGGGTGCTGGGATGTCCCAGACAGGTCAGAAGGACCTACTCTCCAAGATCCTCCTCCAGGACACACACTGTGTCTCCTTGCTGTCCCAGGGCTGTCTATATGACCCTTTCTGCTTCCACCTTCTCACATCTGATCCAGCTTTCAGGTCCCTGTGGGTTGAGTGAAGGGAGAGGACTAGCTGCGTTCACTCCCTGGACCATGCTGAGGAGAAAATTGACACTTGTCTTCAGGTGGCATCAGCCCAAACCAGCTACTGAGGAGCAGCAGAGGAGGCAGCAAGAAAAGGGCGTGGAACCTGTCATACCTGGGTCTGAGCCCCAGCTCTGCTAGCTGTGGGGTCCTGAGTTGGTCACTCAGACTCTGTGCCCACTGGCCTGTCAGATGGAGACATCTCTCAGCTGCTGACAGAACCAGTGAGGTCAGCTAGTGAACATTTTGTATAGTTAAGCACTGATAAGAAGCTGCTAAAATCATGATTTGCCTCAGACATAGGCCTTGCCAGGGGATGTCATATGAGGCCTAAGTTCTGTGCCACTGAGCAGGTAAAAGAACCAGCCCACATCAGGCCAAATGCACTCACGAGGCGGTACGGGGTGGCAGGCTCTTATGCACCACGCCTCGGCCCCCCTCCACAAAGGCACTGGGTGGCTTATGATAGACAGAGGCCAGAGTGCCGATGTAGCAGATGAGTTCATCCAGAAGCGTAGGCTCGATGAGGTCTGTCTCTTCGGAGATGAGAGGCTTCTCGGCCAACACTACTTCCTTGGCAGCCACGGGGTCGGTAGAGAGTAGGCGCCAGTAGATATAGCCTCGATCCCTCAGGTCTGGGTTATCTGAGTCCTTGAGAGGGGGAGAAACCAGTGGAACTCCTGGGCGAAGGGGGGAGACTCCTACTACCACACCAGTCGGGCACAGCCACGGAGGTAGCAATGACAGCGATCCTGAGCACACCCAGGGGCTAGGCTCTAAACTGCTTAGTCAGATGTGTCCTAGTGGGTACTCGGGCACCAGCCCGGCCTCACGCAGATCACACCCATTCTGGTCTCCATTCCCAGCTGTCTCTGCCCTCCCTTCCCTCCTGCAGACCTGCAGGTCCCTCATTTACAGCCTGTCTCCCCTGTACTACTTCACCCTCTTCATTTGGCTCTCTTGACTCTGAGTTTCCTGAGGGCAGGACCTTGGGTTACTTTGAGGCCCACTCCTACTATGCACTTGGGGTGACATGGCTCCCAGGAGGAGCCAGGGCACCCACCTGAGTGGCCAAACTGAGGACTTGCTGCACCAGTTCCTGGGTCTCTGTTGGCTTCTTCAGAAAGAGCTTCACGATGGCTGTCAGCAGCTGCAGCTGTACCTGCAGGGGCACAGCACGAAGAAGCTTCATGTAGGCGGTGGGAAACCAAATGAGGACATGGCAAGGCAAAAGGGGCTCAAAGTCCTGGCAAGCAAACAGCAGCTTTGCTAGATGTGGGGTTGATGTAAAACGCAGACTAAGGCAACAAAGGAAATGAGATGGAGCACCCAAACCATGGCACTGGCTGCTTAGGAAGGAGATGGGCACTGTAATATTTGACCATCCTGAGACACGTTCTGAGACACTTGTCCAAATTTCAGGCCCACAGCATGATGAGAAGCTCACAGCTTCAAAAGACAACATATGAGGGGTATGGCAGCACATGCTTGTAATCCTAGCACTATGCCAGGTGTGATGGTACACACCTGTAATCCCAGTGCTAGGGAGGCAAAGGCAGGAAGATAGCCTTGAATTTGAGGCCATCTTGGACTACAAAGCAAGAACCTGGCTCAAAAAAACCAACCAACCAGGGCCAGGGATATAGCTCAGTGGTTCCGGCGCCTGTCTTGCAAGCACAAGGACCCAGGTTCGATCCCTGGTAACCACATAACAATACTGGGCGTGGAGACTCACCCCAGCAGCAACCAGTACCACATACCACAGTGCCGGGTGTGGTGGCTCACGCCTGTAATCCCAGCACTCGGGAGGCAGAGGCAGGAGGATTGCTGTGGTGTGAGTTGTAGGCTGAGCTCAGGGCCAGCCTGAACCACAAAGCGAGACCCCCAAAAAAACCAAACAAACAAACAAACAAACAAACAAAATAATCCTAGCACTATGGGAGACAGAGGTAGGAGGATTGAGCGTTCAAGGCCTGGACTACAAAGCAAGTTCAAGGCCAGGCTAGAATATAGTTGAGACTCTGAACAAAAACAAACAACTAAACAAAAAAGTAACACATGGGGTTGGTGTGTCTCCAAAAGGGATCGTGTATCAATAGGTAATGTACCCATGGAGGCCTAGAGGAATGGGCTGGCAGGTCCATAGAACCGGCCTGACCTCAAGGAGCTGTACTTTGAATCTGGCAGAAGATTTAATCTAGGATCTTTGCACTAAGCTATGTTCACAGTACTTTATTTTTGATTTTGATATAAGGTCTCGATAAGCTGCTAAACTGCCCAGACTGGGTCTGAACTTGCAGTGGGCTGTCTGTTTCTAAGGCAAGAAGCAGCTAAGGATCTGGCTTTCACACCTGGCCCCAGCCCAGCGGCCTGAAGGAAGCCATTTGCCCTCTGTATGTGCAGGAAAGCTGTGGCTTCCTCCAGGGGGTTCTTGTGAACTTCAAAATGGCAAATGATGGAGTCTGTGTGGAGCTAAGGTTAGATCCCATTCCCCTGGAACTCTGGTTCTATCTTTCCCATGCCAGATGACCATGTTTAAGTCACTTAACTAAGTTTCCTTATCTGTCAGATGAATATAATACCTCAAGGGTTAATAGAGTCAATGAGGGAACAAATGCAAAGAACCACTGTGTACTCTGCTCAATACACAACAGCTGTTACCACTGCCATTATTATCACTACCATCACACAGCGAGTCTTTACAAGCCTTCCTCAACCCAGTCAGCTGGCTGCCTGGAGCCATTCATCACTGTCAGAACTGCTGTGATTCTGGTTCTGGTCCGCCTTAGTCTCTGCTGCCAGAGGGTGATCTGGCTATAAGCCCAGGCCCTGGTTCAGCTTCCTGCCCAGTTCCTAGGATATACCAAGGTCTCCATATTCAGGGCAGCCCACCTGCCATAGCGCTCTGAGCCCTACCATGAAACAGACATAAGCAGGCCTGATACAGCATCCAGGCCAAGAGTCCCTATCCATGACTATAGGGGCCTATGAACCAAGCAAAGATGAGGATGCTAAAAGACAATCTAAACTGAGTTTGAAAACTAAAGCATTAAGCAAGTATTCTAATAAGAGGTTTGGAACTGTCTCATAAACTCAGGATGCGGGAAACAGACTTCTTAATTAACATATGCCCCTCAGTAGCAAGAATTGAGCAATGGAAAAGCACTGTATACACAGCATCCAATAATCTTTTTAACTTTCTATAGGCAAGAAAATGAACTTAGTAACTCTCTCCTCTCTCTCTCTCTTTCTCTCTTGACTGAACCCAGGGCTTCACACATGCCAGACTGGCGATCTACAACTGAGCTACACCCTCAGTATTTTTTTTTTCTTTTAAAAGACAATTCAGGCTGACCTCGAACTTGTAAGCCTTCTACCTCAATCTCCTGGGATTACAGAGTGTGCTACTATGTCCAGCTCCCTGACTCTACTGGTTTATTAGTAGGCTCAGCTGAGTGAGTGGAAAGAGGATGCAAAAGATTAATGCTAATATTTAGACAGTGCCCCCTACCTCCAGCTCGCCCTCTACAATAATCATAGGCAAGACTTGATTGCACTGGGAGAAAATATCTCAGGCCATCTCAGGCTATCTCTTGCTTATCAGATAAGAAACAAGGGACTGGTGCTAAAAGTGAAGGTAGTTTGGTGACAGGTGGAACTGAGAGAGGTGACAGAATTACTGCTATGATTCTGCAATGGACATCTGCTTTTTTTTGCTCACCCAGTATCTACTGTCTTCTGGTAACAAAAATGGTGGTTTTCTTTCAGAGAGCCACCTTTTCTATCCAGAGACAGGATAGACATCTGGCTGATCAGAGTCACAATGACTGGCTCAGAACAGTGCACACAGGGCTAGGGACTTCTGCCTGACTGGTACAGGGAAAACTGGTTTCTCCTCAGGAGTTGCTAAACTGCAAGAATAGTACCTAGAATGGCTGAACCCTTGTTGCTCCCACTCCTGGATGAGTCCATTGTTAATCAAAAATATCTTTAAGACATCTTTGAACAGACACACACATAAAACAAGGTCATATACCAATCAGCTAACAAAAATGTGTCCAGATGCTCCCAGGAACCTAACCTTATATAGTACTCCTCTTGGAAGGAACAGTTCCACACTCACTAATTCAGTGTTTGTAGTGATGCTGGATACAAGTACCATGGATAATGAGAACTGACCACATATATGAGTATGTAGGTGAATCTGTATGTATGTGGGTGTGATTTGCCAGAGTATTCATGGACAATTTCCACAAATTCTCTGAAGAAACCAAGAAAGATGGTGACCTCTGAGAAGAGAAAAGTGGTAGGAGACTTTTAACTATGTATTCTTCTTTATCATTTCAATTTTTTTGTTTTGTTTTGTTTAAGACAGGGTCTCTCTATGTAGCCCAGGCTGGTCTCATAGTGATCTTCCTGCCTCAGCTCTCCAAGTGCTGGGATTATAGGCATCTACCACTATGTCCAGCTCTTTTTCAAATCTGAACCAAGTTAATATATTACCTATCCAAAGACAAATATAAAATTGAAACAGAACTAGAAATATTCCTTGTACACCACCAAGACCATCTCCCATGTTCCCTGAGCCATTTGCACTGGGGGAGGAAAAGGGATCCCACTGGTAATTCATCACTGGCATTACAAGAGGAGGGTTTCAGGAAAGGACAGCCCACAGTAGGGCGAAATTCCAGTCATGACTATCGTTAGGTCCTGACTGCATGAAGCCTTACCTGGGTGCTTTCATCGTGGAAGCCCTCAAGGAAGCTTTCCAGCAGCTCATCCGCATTGTCAATCCGCTCGGCATACTCGCCCACAATCCAGATCATAGCAGCCCGGGCCTCAGGCTCATCCAGGGAGTCAAGGTTTTCACACAGCGTGGCAATCACACTCTCGTACCTAGGAGAATGGGACAGAGCAGTACCAGAACACTGCAGATGGCCCACACGGTAGTTCAGGAGTCAGGCAACTGCCCTGTAAGACCCCAAGAGGTGGTGAGGAGTGGAGATTTGAGTTTCATCTGCTACATGTTAGTTCTTATCTTGGCCCAGGGAGCAGAGAAGGACCAGTTCAGGGAAGAGAAGGGAAAAAAAAAGAGTATTTGCTGAGAATGCTGCCTTCTCCTGCTCCCCACAAAGGTACTCTGTCCTTAAGCAGAGCCGCATTGCCCTTTCACTGCAAGGGGTGAGGACCTACTTATTGGGGTACTTGCGGAAAATGTCCTTAATGACCACGATGGCTTCCTGGACCACATAGTTGACCTTGGTCTGGATGAGATCAAGCAGTGTGCTCACACAGCGCTCTGCAGATTGCTGTGTGGAAAGAGGAAGAGGGTGTGGGTAAGATCCTTGCACTTCATTTCCAATATAACTGCTGATAACCATGCCTGGGCCAAGGGGCCTAAGGCATTCCTTGCCTGCCCCTCGTCATAGCATGAGAATAGAACATTCTCCCAATAATGGGGGGTAGGAGAGTAAGTGCCAAATGATGGCCCCAGGAGGGCAGGGACACTCAGACTACAGAGAAACCAGAGCCACCACTCCTGAGAGCAAACTGCTCTTTGAAGCTTCTCTAGGGCAGTGACTCCTTTAGTCTGACATCACTTCTCCTGGTGTTTCATAAAATGGGCTCTTGTGACCAAAAACACTTACAAAATCTCAGCTTGGGCAGCTTTTCTGGCTTTACTCCCACACACTGTGCTAATAGCCCAGTGAAGGAGATTTCTCAGGAAGGCCAGTACAAACATTAAAGGGAAAATGCTTCGAGATCCTTTAGCCAGCACTAGGCCCACTACAGGGGAATCCAGCTTAGCAGTCAAGCAGCATCTCCCCAGGTAGAGAACAAGAAAATGAAATGCTAGGCACAGGGTCTGGAGCGACCTGACCTGCAGTCTCATAGGCAGCTGAATCAGGATAGTTGCCCGAGCACCCAACAGGCAGAGTTTCTACCCCAGAGCTCCATCAAGTGATGCTGTCTATCCCAGCCCTCATTACCTGGGGGCTGCCTCACCATCTTAGATGATGCTAGAGAAGAACACAACCGTGATGATTTAATTTCACCTGCAATAGCCTGAAGGCCTAAAGGCGACTACCATGAAAAGGAGCCCAGCTGAATCTACACCAGGGGCACTGCGGGCGCTCCAGTGGTGACTCTGAAGCTTTTCTTGACCATAAATACCTGGTAGCATTTGCTACTATCAGACTGTTTTCCTGCTCTGAGCCTTTTTCACCTTCTCTGGCTGCACCTAGGAACCTCCTCACCTCCACTTTGATGGCACAGCGGCCGATGGCGCGCACAGCTTTCCTCACAAAATCTACATCCACTTCTGTTGCATATTCTTTAAGCTCTGCCAACACCTATGACACAAAGAGAGAAAATGGGTGGAGATGTCTCATGGGCCAACTTTTTGATACCTTCCTGGATAGTGGGCATGCAGAGACCTGAAGAACAATGAGATTTTGCTTCCTCTCAGTATGGAAGGCCCAGGGGAGGGGAGGAGCTGTCAGATGTCTCAAAAAGAAAGTGGGGAATGATAAGCTGGCAGGGTGCACAACCCTTGTTTTAGCTTTCTTTTTTTTGTGGTGCTAGGGACTGAACCTAGGACTTCGTATATGCTAAGCTGGTACTCTTTCCCCCACTATTATTTCCAGTTCTAACTACCACTTTTTAATGGATAATAGATAATAATGAGAATATTCTTAAGTAACAAAAATTACAGGTTTGTTTACATGCTTACCAATTTCCAGGCCTCAGGCTAAACACCTCCATGGAATGAACTGCTGATAATGAGAATGATCAGCTGACCCAAAGATCTTAGCCAGTGGGTGTCGAGTTGGCCAAAACTACAGCTAGTGCCCTAGACTGCCACACTCTGCTCACCTGGGCAATGTTGGCCTGGGAAGCCAGGCGGATCATGATGTCCAGCTTCTCCAGTTTCACATAGATGGGGTCATTGTACTTCACAAAGAATACTTTCATCTCATGCTTCAGGATCTCAGGTCTGATGGCAAAATATGATGTTGGAATAGAAAAAAAAAAAAATGCAAGGAATAAGCCCCGGGGAGAAAGCCTTAAAACAACACCTGCTGGGAAATTTCTGGGATGAGGTGGAGCATGACATGCAGGAAAACAGAAACATAAAATGGCTTCACACCTTTGGGCAGAGGGCCCCTAACATGCATGAGCTACCTGGTCACTGCCTATCTCAGTACATCTCAGGAAGGGAAAGAAGTACAAGAGGGAAGCAGAAGCAAGCCAGAGTTCCAGCCGCAGCCCTGACCACAGCCTGCAGTTCCTCACCCAAGAAATAGGAATGTCCTACAGGAAAGGGTTACTACTGCAGGCCCAAGTCTGTTAGTCTACAAAGGCTTGCAGTGTGCAACTCAGACGTTGGGAATGTTCATACTGTTCCCTGGGCAATGAAGGTGGTTGAGGATGCCCCGACTGTCTGTTCAAACAATAAGATGATGTTCAACACCTTCCACCCCAGTCTGAAATCTGAAGGAGACGAAAACTTTGGGTGCCATGACTCAATTAGACTCCCTTGGAAACTCTACATGTTTCTTTTCTTCACTTTTTTTTTTTTTTTTTTTGGAGACAGGATCTCACTGTGTAGTTCAGGCTGGTCATACACTCAGCCATCCTCCTGCCTCCCACGTGCTGGGATTACAGGAATGAGCCCCCGTGCGCAGCACTGTGGTATACGGTACTGATTGCTGGTGGGTGAGTCAACATGCCGGGCATTGTTGTATGTGGTTACCAGGGATTGAATTGAGGACCTTGTGCTTGCAAGGCAGGCCTGTGAACCACTAAGCTAAATCCCAGCCCTCTTTTTTTCACTTTTATGAGGAAAGGTCTTGCTTTGTAGTTAAGGCTGGCCCTGAACTCACTGTGTAATCCAGGCTGTTCTCGAACTCACAGCAGTTCTCCTACCTCAGTTTCTAAGTGCTAGGATTACAGATGTGGCCACCATGCCCAGCTTCTACACACGTTTCTGTAATTCATTGGTGGGGACAACGTATGCTCTGTGTGACCTCCCCACTAAGAGAAGGAGGGACTATGAGGATGACTCTCAAGGATTGTTCCAGACTCCATCTGTGTTCTTCCGCTTTATGGTTCAGCTGTGGGTCCTTACTAGGTCACTCTAACAAAACTTACTCATGTGTAAAATTAGGTGCCGATTTCCATGAGTGCTGCTAGTGAATATCTGGATGGGGGTTAGTGCTGCATATCATGACACGTGACACAGACACTTACATAATAGGCCGGTTGACCTCAGGTACCAGCATGATGATGGGTGCCTGTCTCAAAGGTGGCACTTGCCAGTAAGAACTGTCACCACCCCAGCACATTTGTGTGCACTATTGTTCCTGCCTCAAAGACAATGCCCTCTGCCCTCAACTGTTACCTTCTATGGCATTTTTCTTAGACGAGGAAACCTCACAGAGGTAACATGCTAACAAAAGTAGGAATAAGGCCACAGTCACCACCCAAACTCATACTTGTAGAATCTTTCTAGAAAAGAAACCAAAAACATAAAAACAAAATGACAACTCAAAAATATCAAACTTTTTTCCTAGCATTAGGAAAGGGATGAGCACAGAGAGGATAAAGAAGAGAGAAGATGCGCAGGGGATTTAGCTCAGTGGTTCCAGAGCCTGGCAAGTACAAGGTCCCAAGTTTGATCCTCCAGTACCACATATCACAATGCCGGGCATGGTGACTCACACCTGTACTCCCAGTACTTGATAATCACACACCACAGGGCAGGGCGCCGTGGCTCATGCCTGTAATTCCAGCACTCGGGAGGCAGAGGTAGGAGGATTACTGTGAGTTTGAGGTTAGCCTGGGCTACATAGTGAGTTCAGGGCCAGTCTGAACTACAAAGTGAGACCCTGCCTCAAAAAAAAAGAAAAGAGAAGATGAGGCAGAGAGATGAGGGACCCAGCCAGTCTGTGGTGCTGTGGAGGGAGGGAGGTTGTAGGCAGCAAAGCAGACCCTGGCATGCTGGGGTGCAGTAGGGACTGGGACCCCATGTTGTGTAACAGAAGGATGATTTCTGCTGTCAGAACTTGGCAGAAAGAAGCCGATCACATGTCAGTGCTGGGCTGGGTCATGCCTGGGCAACACAGGCAACTTCTTAAGAGATTTACCATGATAAATATAGAACAGGGAGGCTTTCACACTGATCTAGATGTACAAAGCTCTCCACCTCATTAAATCCACTAACACAAAGCATTGCTGTGTAAAGATACATAACTTTGAAACTCATTTCTTATAAAGCTTCTTCTTTTTTTGTTTTATTTTTTTTGGTTCTGGGAATCAAATTCAGGCCTTTGTGCTTGCCAAGCAGGCGCTGTGCCACTGAGCCACATCTCTAGCTCATTATGAAGTTTTTCAGAGCTCCTAAATCTTAACAAATGTCCCAGTTCCATCAATATCTCTGGGACTTGAAGTGTGTACTAAGAATCAGACCAATGCTAAGAGGAGGATGTGTCACTTTCCAATCGGCTCTTTTCTGTGTTGCCCTGCTCCCAGCAACAGGGCCTGCTCCAACTTGTGAATGTAAAATAGTTAGTTGCTACTGCCAAGTAGGTCCTGATTGTTGAGTGAGCCACTACACCAACAAGGCTGGAAGGAGAACTGGAAAGGCTCATTCCACCCTGAGGCTGTGGCGCTCTCTCATTCAGTCACCTGAGGAAGGAAGGTCATTCCAAACAACCTCATTGCTAGGGCTGCTCAATGCACTTAATTTAACTTAAATATTTTTAGGGATTTTTTTATTATTTGAGTGTTTTTTGCTTTTGGAGACGGGTCTGGCTAATACAGTTTAGGCCGGCCTTGAACTCACTATGTACCCTAGCTGGCCTTGAACTCATGGCGCTGCTCCTGCCTCAGCCTCCTGAGCACCGGGATTACTGGCATGTGCTACTATGCCTGGCTTGCCCAGTGTTTCTCAGCTCCCTTCCCCATCTCGTCTCTGGGAAGCACTGGCTTTCTGCAACAACCCTCAGGAGGAAGAAGAAGAGGAAAATGGCCACAGAGCATTCTGCTAACTTTGCTGCACACCCTCCAGGCCTCAAGGCTGGTGCAGAATCCAAAAGTTCCTCACCATATCCTCATCTTTGAACCATCCATCCACCTGCCCAGCCACCAACCAACCATCCAGCCAACATGCTAAGTCCCTTTAGACAAGCCTGGGAACTAGAACCTGGAAATAGGGCATGGACTCTTACTGAACACTGCTCTCTAGATGCAGGGAAAGATATGTTAATAAAAACAAAAGACCTGGGCATGGTGACGCATGCCTGTAATCTTAGCACTCTAGTTCATGAGCTGGAGGCGAGCCACAGTGAGCTCAAAACCAGCCTGCACTATACAGTAAGACCCTGTGTCAAAAAACCACAATAAGCTGGGTGTGGTGACTCACACTTGTAATCCCAGCACTCAGGAAGCAGAGGCAGGTGGATTGCTGTGAGTTCGAGGCTCACCTGTGCTACATAGTGAGCTCAGAGCCAGCCTGAACTACATAGCGAGACCTTATCTCAAAAACAAACAAGCAAACAAAACAAAATAAGGGCTGGGATATAGCTCAGTGGGGCCATGCCTACTTGGTAAGCAAAAGGTCCTGAGTATAATATCCAGTACTAGGAAAAAAATAAAATAAAATAAACAAACCATTTCATCTTCCAATCCTGACTAAAACTGTAGATTGTCCCCAGGAAAAATGCATGTGTACACGTACGTACGTACACACACACACACACACACACACACACACACACACACACACACACACACGAGATTTTTTGACACAAAGTCTCACTATGTATTTCAGGCTGGGCTTCAACTCACAGTGATCCTCCTGCCTCAACCTTCTGAGTGCTGGGATTACAGGCATGTGCTACCATGCTTAGCTGCCAGGCCTTCTTAATGTTGGCACTCTCCAGCACTTTAACGTGCTGAGCAGTGTCCTTGGCCTCTACTCATCAGAGGCCAGAAGCAGCCTCTAGCTTTGACAACCAAATGATTCAGACTAGGGGTGACAGCACTTTGGTTGAAAACTTCTGTGTTCCTGAGTTACTTTATTCTTTGTTCATTTATTGAAACAGGGTCTGGCTATCAAGTTCAGGCTGGCCTTGAACTCAGTGGCCTTGAACTTGCAACAATCCTCTTGCTTCAGTCTTCCAAGTGCTGGGATTATAGGAATGTACCACCACACTTGGCTAATTAAGGTATTCTTTAGGCTTCTTACACAGTGACAGGTCAGCTTACTTTGAGCGCCTTTTCCCACGGTTATGCACTAAGGTGTGTGTGGCAGCTTTGGTACCTTTTCTGCACGATGAGATTAATGTTACGCAGGGCCACATACTGCAGCTCTGGCTCAGCCGACAGCAATGTGACCAGGGGTGGAGCCAGCTTTTTTAGCAGTGTGCCATAGTAGTCCAGGTCCTTGGACAACATCTCCATGAACTTCATGAGCACCTTCACAGCAGACAGCACCACAGCGGAGTTGGCATGGGAAAGCCTGGGTGTGACTCGCTCACAGATGCTAGGGTTCAGTGGTTCCAACCAGGCAAAAAACAGAGAAGGGAAAATGTCCTTTTATTAGTTATCAAAATAACATATTTGCTGTAAAAGGAAGATCTAGATTGTGGGTCTGCTGCCTATAAACTGACTCTGAGGAGGCTCAGATTGTTTGGAGCTTTAGTTTTTTCGTTGATGAAGCCAAGATTATATGTGCTTCACAGAGTTGCTAGGGACATGTAAAGAATAACCACAAGAGCTGAGCAAAGGGAGACTGAGGCAAGGAGGGCTGCAAGTTTGAATTACTACAAAGGGGGGGCAGGGACTGGAGATGTGGCTTAATTGGAAGGCCATAGGTTCAATCCCCAGTACCATGGGAGAAAAAGGGAGGGTGGCGGTAACCAAAAGTCAGGTGAGTCTCGGTGGGGCAACCTGCACAACTCCCTCTATTAATCTAGAGTCTCCTCATTTGTAAGATGGCAGGCAATGATGTAATGTCCTTCAGAGTTGCTTTAAACATCACCTAGTGTGCAGAAAACTTTCAGCAGAAGCCCAGATACTCAGAATTCAGCAAGTAGAGGCTCTCTTGCTATCCATCTCCTGACATGGCCAAGTGACTAGGGTCTTGCCAGCTCCCAGGTCAGACCCTGTCTGTGTAGCGAGCAGTGAACTAACTGCCTGAAGCCACACTGCTGATCACTGGCTCTGGGGAGATGGGAGGGGGCTGGCTTCCTCCACGTGGGCCTGAGGATGGCATGTTGGGCAAGTCCTAGGAAGTGGCCTACTCAAGCCGGAGGCCCAGCTCATAGTTGAAGCATCTGGCGACACGAGGAGGCCTGCTCACCTCTGAGCCTCACGGTCATCTTTGGGCATGTAGTTAGCCAGGCAGTCCAGGATGAAGATCTGGCCCCACTCGGTGCACTCATTCAGGGCTGTCAGCAGCTTGTTGATAGACTGTGGATTCAGGTCAAGCAGGTTGCTGCTGGGGTGAGACTCAGCAATCTCTGAAAGGGCAGCCACTGCGTTTGCTACCACCTGGTTGGGAGAGTGGAAGGAAGTGAAGCTAAGCATGCTGTTCCTGGCCCAGGAGAGAGAGGTTAATGACTCGGGTAGGTCAGGGGTGGAACATTTTGAAAGGAATCTGACCCTAGGGGTTGGAGTTTTTTTTTTTTTTTTTTAGGTTTTTGGAGACAGGGTCTCGCTTTGTGGTTCAGGCTGGCCTTGAGCTCAGCCTCAAACTCACATCACAATCCTCCTGCCTCTGCCTCCCGAGTGCTGGGATTACAGGTGTGAGCCACCAAGCCCGGCACTGTGGTATGTGGTACTGGTTGCTTCTGGGTGTGGGTCTCCACACCCAGTATTGTTATGTGGTTACCGGGGAATCGAACCCGGGTCCTTGTGCTTGCGAGACAGGCGCCGGAACCACTGAGCTAACTCCCCAGCCCAGGGGTTGGAGTTTTGAGGCTCACAGCAAGCACTTACCCTGCCAACTTCTCTATAAATCAGAACTAAAAGAAGAGGATCCATCATATAGAAAACAAAACACAACTAAAACCCAAACCCAAACCAAGAAAGCTGTAGTTTCAAGTGTTGGCAATGAAAAAAGCATTCCAGTTACCTAACCTTATAGCCCCATCTAGCAGTTACAGCAACTCACTCAAGGGTTGTCCACAGAGCTCTTCAGAGCTAGATTCCTGCATAGCCCCCTCTTCAAGGCTGCTGGGTGCTGGTGCAGCATGCGGTAGAGAGGGAGTGGTCACAGTATACTATGGCCCCTCACCCACTTCTACCATAGCAGTAGTGTACATACATGGTCTGCATTGTTTCAATTTTTCCCTGTAATAAGCAATATTCTAGTGATAGTCACTGTAGTGTCCACTCAGTGCCCACGAGAGAACACTGTATCTGTGGGATACGTGGGGTGGGATGGGTGAGTCTGGGGGTTTGTGTTTGTATATAATCCTATATAGGCCCTGCCAAACCACCTCCAAACTGCTGCCGTCACCTCCTGAGAAGACTGAAGTTCCCACCCAGCTACGCTATGATACTTCAAGGGTGACCCTACAACTCTACAAAGATATGGTGAAAGGGGTGAGAACCATGTTTAGAGCTTACAGATAGTTGGTGAGGAGACAGTGACAATGAGAGTGACTGGAAGGGGAAGCACGGCACAAGTACTAACTGTACTCTTCCTGTGAGCCAGGCCCGGCCAGGCATGCCAGCACTCAGGCTAGCTATAGACAGTGAGGTCCATCCCACTGAAAAGAGGGGTGTAGACAGCTTGTCCAAAGTTATGCAGCTAGTTAGTGCAGAAAAGGGAGTCCATGTCTTACTTGTCACAAACATGGTACCTGAATCACCACAAGGCACAGGAATAACCAGCCTACAAAGCAGGGATCTGACTACTAGAAACTAGCAACTACCTGGCAGAGGTTCAAACCAAGATCTCCTTAAGTAACTCAAGAGGTTCTATAGGTGTCACACTGAGTGGCAGCGACATACCATGGGGTTAGAGTCAGAGATAAGGTCTTTCAGGGTGTCCAGGAAGCCCTGATCCTCCACCAGCTGGGCATTGATGTCATGGAGTTTGGCTACACACACAGCTGCTGTCTTGCGCACATATGGGTCCTCGTCCTTCAGGCACTTCCGGAGCGGTTCACATAGGTACTCTGTGATCTTGTCAACTCGGATGCAGCCCATAGTCCGCACAGCTAGGGCCCGGATGAGGGGGTTCGGATCCTCACAGTCCTGAGGAGAGCAGACATTGGCCGGGGACAGAGGTGAGCAGTACCAAGAGGCTGCTGTAGGATCTCCATCAAGGTAAATGGCATGTGACAGACATTAGGTATCCATCAGATACTATGTGAGGGGCTCTGCGTATCACCTCTCATCCTCATGGCACACTTACAATACTGGCCCCAACTCACAGGTGAGGAAGCTAAGGATCTCAGGAAGTTCACCAAAATCAGAGTAGAGACAAGATTTCAACCCGCATCCACCTAGACCACAACCCTCAATCTTTCCCCTCCCATAGAAATACTCATTTTCTAATAAGTATCAGTAGGGTCAGTGAAGCGAAGGTTCAGGCCCCCTGTAGATCAGAAATATCGAAAGGGGTATTCCAGAAGGAGAACACAGTAGTTCTCAGATGCTAAAGGATGCAAAGCAATCCCATGAGGGGCCATTTAGTACAACCTCATAGAGAATTAGTGAGGCTGAGCCTTCACATCCAAGTTTCTGGAGAGAGAGGGAGCCATCTGCTGGAGAAAGAGAACCTTAGCCTGTGAGGCAGAGACACCCTGTTGGGAAAGGAGCCTGTTTCCACAGGGGTACCGTCTCAAGAAAACCTAGGGGTACGAGGCAGTGAACACCCTTTCACCCCCTCCCCCTGGGCTCCTACTCACCTTCACAAAGGTGTTGACGGCCATAATGGCCATGTCAGGCTGACTCTTGGCATAGTTCATCAAGTACAAGTATACCAGCTTCTTCAGCTCCAGGTTGTCTGTCTGCATGCAGTTCACCACATCAGGGAAGAGGGCACTGAAAGGTCAAGATGGGGTCAGCAGGAACAGGCTGAGGACCGGAAGAACATTTTTAGGCTGCTAAAATCTTATGGGCCAAGGGACAGTGAGCAGGAAGGAAGCAGGAAGATAAATGGGACTTTCTGGTAAGAGAAATGCATCAGCTATGCAGTTACAACAAACATTAGATGGGAAAAAAAAGGAAGTCATGTGGAAAATTAAAAAAAAAAAAATACTGGGGATTGAACTCAGGACCTTCACTCTGAAGTACATTCCCAACTCTTTAATTTTTTTTTTTCTTTTTTAAAACAGGGTTTTGCTAAGTTGTCCAGCATGGGCTCAAATTTGTGATCCTCCTGTCTCAGCTTCCTGCACAGGTTACGGGCAAGCACCACCACATGTGGCCTAAAGGGTGACTTTTTATTCTTTTCATGGGGTCCAAACATGAGCTGCAGAGCCTATCAAGCCTACCCTTGCCTTTTGCTGGTTGTATGATGCTGGGACATTCCCTTTAACCTGAGTGTATTTCTTCATTTATAAGAAATGTGCAACAGAAACTCACTTCAGGGATGGGGCTGTAGACGTAAAACGCTTGCCTAAGTATTTAAGAGCTTTGGAATTGATTTCTAACATCAGAAAAAAAAAAAAAAAAGACAAACTCCTATCACGGGGCACTTGTGATAATTAAACATGATGGCACACTTAAGGTGTCTGGCTCTTGATATCTGGGAGGTGTTCTAGAGGGTCACAGGGAAAAAAAGATGAGCCATGCTGCTTTCACCACAAGGGCCAGCTCTGGCATCCATGAGGAGCCAGCAAAATATGTAAGGAACGGTACGCCACATGGTACTATGGGCATGGCATACTTCACTGCATTTAACATTTCCAAGAAGCCAAGAAAGTATTCCCACATCACAGACAGTATCAAAGTTCAAAAATGAAAACTTGCCTGAAGAGCCAGGAATGACTCAGAAGCCCATGCTTCTAACTCTATACACTAACTACTACAACGGCTGGAACGCTTTCAACACAGCACTTAGTGATCCCAGAGTCACAATCAGTCAGTCTGTCTGGTCTTTAAATTGAGCTACATCCCCCGCCCTTTTTTATGGCTTTTAGACAGGGACTTAAGTTGCCCAGGTGGGCTAGAACTTGCAGTCTTCCGGCCTCAGCCCCCTGAGTGTTAGGGTTACAGCCATGTGTCACCACACCTGGCAAACAGCCTTTCTTGGGATATAAAATGTGACTAGAGATCAGTTTTCTGTCTCTGAAACCATTACATCCCTTCTCAGACATCTCCCCGCTCCAAATTAGAAACTGAACCCTGGGCCTTTACACTGAGCTATGTCTCTAGCCACCACTTTTGATAGTGAGAAATGAACTCAGGACCTTATGGTTGCAAGGCAGTTGCAGCACCACTGAGCTACATCCCTGGCCTTCTAGTCTTTTTTTGTTTTTTTTTGGAGACAGGGTCTCATAAGTTGCTCTAGTTTGTTACCCTGCTGCCTCAGCCTCCCAAGTACTGGGATTACAGTTGTGAGCCACTGTGTTGGATCCCCTTGCAATTCATGCTTTTACTGGCAAGGACATGGCAACACAGAAACCCAAAAGGTTCAAGGGAACTTCCTGAGCCCCAAGAAGCAGGAGTTCAGCTGGGGCTGACATGGATGGTTCCAGTTGATGCGGACACAGCAGGAAGAACTGGGAGGAGAGGGAAAGGGGAAGTGCTGATGAGCATGACTTGCTCTCTGAGGCCTATCACAGCAGCAAAACAAGGACTTTTGAGGCAGAAAAACAAAAATGTTTCCTGAGGTGACAGCAGTATTCTAGCTGAAGGAGAGCAGCTTTGTTCTGGAAGGAATCAGACTTGGGAGGAAGCCCAGTCTTCCAGCAAATGCCTGACACTGATGCTGCGTCATCATTAGTCTCTGTATAACTGCTTCTCATGAGTTGTTGCAGGAGAGGCTTGCTGAAGGTAGCAACAGAAGGGAAATCTATGAGGAAGACTGGAACAGTGTGACTGTGAGGCAGGACCCAGCCTGTGCAGGGCTGTCCCACACCTGGCCTCTGAGACATGGAGCTGGGCAACATGAACACACAGAAAACAGGGCAGGGTCTGTGCACAAACAGTCTGGATTTGGACTACAGAGGGGTTGGGGCTATCACAGACCTGCCATTAACCAATGACTGTTAGGCAGTCATCTCTCTCTCTCTTTCTTTCTCTCTCTTCCCTTCTCACTCTTTATTTTGAGACAGAGTCTCCCTTTGTAGTTCAGGCTGGCATCAAACATACATACATATATATATTTATTAACTGATTGATTGACTGACAGGGTCTAGCTTTGCAGTTCAGGCTGGTCTCGAACTCACTATGTAGCCCAGACTGGCTCTGAACTCACAGCAATCCTCCTGCCTCTGAGTGCTGGGATTACAGGCATGAATTACCACACCTGGCATTGATGTATGTGGTTCCCAAATCAAATTTGGGACCTTGTGCTTGCCAGGCAGATGCCGGAACCACTGAGCTAAATCCCCAGCCCATTTTCTTCTTTCTTTGTTTCTTTGGCAATTAAAAGTATCACTGCTGGGGGCTGGGGATTTAGCTCAGTGGTTCCGGAGCCTGCCTTACAAGCTCCAAGGGCCTAGTAGTGGCTCACGCCTGTAATCCCAGCACTCGGGAGGGTCTAGTAGTGGTTCATGCCTGTAATCCCAGCACTTGGGAGGCAGAGACTGTGATGTGAGTTTGAGGCTGAGCTTACGGCCAGCCTGAACTACAAAGCGAGACCCTGTCTCAAAATAAAAAAAAAATCACTGCTGGCCAGAGGTGCTGTGCCAGCCTGGCAAGCACAAGGTACTAAGTTCAATCTCTTTTTGTACTGCAAAAAGTAAAAAATAAAAAACAAAGAACAACAACAAAAAAATCACTGCTTCTCATGGGAATTGAAAGAACATATTAAGAAAATTATCTGAAAGTGTTCTATAGCTTCTCTAACTCTGTGAAAATATTAAGTTGTTATAAAAGCTGTCCCATTTTTAGGTATTTTACAATATGACAAATAGGTAAAAAAAATAAGTGTGCACGAGAAGAGTGTGTATTCAAAGAGCTAATGCTGAGTCAGAGCAGTAGCCTAGTGATGGGGAAGGCAGTGAGGAGAAGGAAGCTTACAAAGGTAGCCAGGTGTGGTGGTACATATCTGTAATCCCGAAATTTGAGAGTCTGAGGCAGGAGGACTGCCAAGTCTGAGGCCAGCAGGGTTGGACTAGCCTGGCCTACATAGTGAGACTCTGTCTCGAAAAAAATCAACCAAGAAAAGTCCAACTAATCAATCAAGGAAGGATGATGAGGGAACCAGATCCCTAGGAGAGATGTGAGACACGGCTGCACTATATAGTTTAGACTGGACTCAAAACTCGTAATGATCCTCCTGCCTCAGCCTCCCAAGTGCTGAGATCATAGGCATGTGCCACCACATTCAGTGTATGGGTCTTATTTTTATTTATTTATTTTGTGGTACTAGAGCTCAAACTCAGGTCCTTGTGCTTTCAAGGTAGGCACGGTACCACTGGGAGCTAAATCCCTGGCCCCTTGTGTTTCATTTTGTTTTGTTCTTTTGAGACAGGGTCTCACTTTTGTAGTTCAGGGTGGCCTTGAGCTCAGCCTTGAATTCACAGCAATCCTCCTGCCTCTGCCTCTGCCTCCAAAGCGCTGGAATTACAGGCATGAACCACGACACCCAGCACTGCGATATGTGGTTCTGATTGCTGGTGGGCGTGAGACTCTACACTGGCATTGTTGTATGTGGTTACAGGGGGATCAAACCGGGGCCCTTGAACTTGCAAGGCAGGTGCTGGAACCACTGAACTAAATCCCCAGCCTCCCTGTGGGTTTTAAATGAAGGGAAAACAGGCTGGGTAAATGGGCACTTTAGGCAGCACAAGAACATTAGCATAAAAGTATAACAGCCATTCTATGTGTGATCTGCTCCATCAGGTACAGGCCTACGGTTGCAAACTGGTGGCAAATTAGAGAAATTCAATCTTCAGGTATTTTATTTGGACCACATTATGTGTTTAAACAAAAGAAGGGACCAGAGATTTGGCTCAAGTGGTACCACGCCTACCTTGGAAACATAAGGGCCTGAATTCGATCCTGATACTGCAAAAAACCCCAAAACAAAACAAACCACCAAAGAGAGTACTTTAAAATTAAAAACCCTTATTTCCTATTCTTTTTTAAAAAAAATCTAATTTAAACTGGGTGTGGTGGCACCTGTAATCCTAGCAGTTGGGAGGCTGAGACAGGAGGATTGTCATGTGTTCAAGGCCAGCCTGGACTACACAGCAAAAAACCCTGTTAAATAAAAAATTCATGTTTATCTTCTCCAGCCAGCAGCATTCCTCTGGAGCTTCTGAGAGGGCTCCTACCATACCCACTCTGTCACCTGCTGTCTTTTTAACTAAGTCCACTCTAAGATCACCTGATCCACCAGCATTTGAGCTTGTGACTCCTGTGCAAACAAAACTTTCAGGCTGTTAAGAAGGTTTATGAAAGGAGCTGTTTGAAGGGAGATGTAGGCCCTTAAGTACCATAAGAAAAGATTGAACTGAGGCCAAACTATGAACCCTCCCGATCAGCCAGCATTTGGTTGCCACCCAGACTACTCTTGCCTACCTGACATCTTTGCCCACAGTCATCGACGCAATTACTTTTTTTACTGCCTCCTTCTTCTTTTCCTTCTTGTCACTGTTGAGCTCTGCCTTCAGCTCGAAGATCTCCCCTGAGGAAAAAAGGCAGGCATGAGCCATCCATCCCCACCCTGCAGAGGACAATCATGTTTCCAATTTCTCAAAGAACTGCAGAGAGAGACAAAGGGCAGCTTTGGGCTCTTAGCCTCAGGCTGGATACAGTACAGTGAAGGATGATGGTTTGGAGAGGAATTATTTATTGAGAGAGACACCTGGAGGCCATGTTGGATTGAGGTGATAGGAACTTGGGAGATCATAAAGATCCTGAGGAAAATAAAAAACACACAGCAAGTGTTGCTCAGCCAGACTGCTAAGAACAGAGGGAATCAAAGCTCTTTATCCTTAGCTACCTCACTCCACCACAGCCCTCATAGCTGAAAGCAGTGGAACCTGAGTGCTTAGGATTTGTGTCAGGGACAGGATTTGATGGATCCTGCACGTAAGTTTTTCTTGTTTTCCTAGAACCTGGAGTTTAGACAGCTTTCTCAGGGTTTCAATTCCCGAGCCACAAGTGGCTGATCAGCTCAGAAAATGGGAATTCAGCTGCTTCAAGCATGTAATAAATTGTTCTTAAGGACTTGGTAAGGAAAAAGGAAATGAGGACACAGAGCTGCACTAGATCTTACCATGGAAAGTCAGTGCCTGCTAAGAGGTTAGAAGAGCAAGCTACATTTCCTTTTTTTTAAAAAAAATTCAAATCTTTATTGGTACATTATATATACACATCATAGTCACTTTCAGCATTGAGAATTTGTACCAGTATATGATATGACAAGATTTGATTCTCATTTTTTCCCATTCTTCTACCCACTCCACATCCCCAACCCCTATATACATTTCTTTAGCCTTCCTCTGAGCCTGGCACTACACTTCCTCCCACGCCCTTTCTCATTCCATCTTCACACCAACTCTGCATTTCCTACCTCACAGATGAGCAAATGGAAGCTGTAAGAGCCACACAGCTAGTAAGTGACAGATACAAGATTCAAAACCAGGTCTGTCCTTCTAAAACCTCTACTCTAAATCCCATGCCTGGGTTTACCCAGACACTCCTTTGCCTGTCTGACCAGCTTTCTCAATTGTCCCTTTTCCCTTGACTAGAGAGTTGAATTCTCTCACTCACTGAGCAGTCAGAAGTGGACTGTTCATCTGCATGCCTGGCACACAGTGGTCTGTGCTGAGCATGACTGCTATTGTTATTCATTTACCATGTGACCCTCTGCCCTGTTTTTTTTTTTTTTTCTTTAGGTTTTTTGAGACAGGGTCTCACTTTGTGGTTCAGGCTGGCCCTGAGCTTAGCCTCCAACTCACATCACAGCAATCCTCCTGCCTCTGCCTCCCGAGTGCTGGGATTACAGGCGTGAGCCACCACGCCCGGCACTGTGGTATGTGGTGCTGGTTGCTGCTTTGTATATGGTTAACCGGGGATCGAACCCAGGTCCTTGCACTTGCAAGACAGGCGCCGGAACCACTGAGCTAACTCCCCGGCCCCCCCTCTGCCCTGTTTGTAGAGTGGAGTTACCCGAGGTAGAGGTGCAGTGGGGATCATTACGTGAAGGAAAGTGCTGAGAAAGTTCTAGATGGATTTACTGTGAGAAAAAGGAAAACTAGTAAGCTTTTATCATGACTTAATAATGTGGTGCTCAGCAGAGAAGCTGAGATGAAAGAAAGCAAACATGTTTAATTATGAACAATCAAAGCACAGCCCCGGGGAAGGTGGCAATGAGGATATTGCTCAATGGAGCCAGGAAAAATCAGCAGATTCTTGCAGTTCAAATTTACCAAGGAATGCATGTCTTTCTCCTACAAGGCTGTGTTTGCTAGGTCTGCCTTGATCCTAGCCTCCTCGGCAGGGCTGCTCACGCTTTACTCAAGTGTGCGGCCAGATATAATACAACTGCTGTCAACTAATGGGTCTGGGCCCGAGGCTTGATGGGTAAACTTCAGATCTGACTGCTTCTGAAATGTCTCCTTCCTCTAACAGGCTCCTAAATCCAGCCAGTTATCAAACTTATGTCCTCAATCACATAAAAGACATTCAATTCTCTCCACCCCAACACCCCACCCTGCCCCCACCAGGCTCAGGCACCATCACATCTCCTGGGAGCTGTGGCCCCAGTCTCACTGCCTTCCTCTAGCTTTTCTCCCTTCCATGTTTTATTAGAATCTGATTTCCTTGCTTAAAACCCATGACTGATATCAAATGCCACATCTGAATACAGGCATCTCTCTCCAGACACCCTCAAAAGAAAATCTACCCCAACCCCCCACCAGTGGCATTCCTGTTACCCTAGCACTAAGTTTACAGCCTGGCTGGCTCCTCAGGCCCAACCCACTTGTCCCTACATGCCTCTCCTGCCTTTTCTTGCCTCATCCTTTTTGGCAAGTTATGCTCAGGATCATTCCTTTCCCTTTCCACAGTGAATCACAGGCAGAGCACTTACTCCTTACCCTTCCCATGGCTCCATGTGGAGTTCTTCCACGGCCCCCCTGGTGTGGTCACTGCTAAATACATGGTCTTCCCGCCTCCACCCCCAGCACAGCCAGATCAGAGACCCCACTTGTCTCTTCCACTGCACATGTCAAAAGCTTGGTTAAAGCCTAGGCAGCATGGCCAAATGCCATCTCATAAAATGAAATAAGGCTGGGTGCCGTGTCAGAAGGTTCAAAGTCAGCCTGAGCACCTTGGCAAGACTCTGTCTCAAAATAAAAAATAGGAAGTGTGAAGACCCTAGGTTCAGTCCCCACTATCACGAAAACCAAACCAAACCAAACCAAACCAAACCAACTGGACCAATAAATCTAATGCTTGCTGAAGGGCAGACTTCAGGATCTGGCTCAGCTAATTCAACAAGAGACTTTTTCTATCTGGTCAGCAGGAATTTGTTAATCTCACTTAGAAGGAAGGAAGAAGGGGGGAAGGAAAGGCTGGTCAGAAAGATGCTTACAGGGTTAAAGTACACTGGTCAGCCAACATCCTCTATTTCCTTAAAAGCAAAAAGAACTTAAATCTCCAACAATATAAGCCTAGTTTAGCAAATTTCAGTGCACCAACTCAATTGATCTAATGTTGAGTCACTAGGCTGCTGGGAAATATTTATGTTAATGTCAAACAAAAACAGGATGAGAACACTACAACCATGAAAACACATGTCCGTAAGTAAGGACCACACACACACACACACACACAATGTGGGGACTACTGATAACATTATATGTTTTCTTTACTTTGTTTGTTTTTTGTTTTTTGAGACAGGGTCTTGCCCTGTGGTTCAGGCTGGCCCTGAGCTCAGCCTCAAACTCACATGACAGCAATCCTCCTGCCTCTGCCTCCCGAGTGCTGGGATTACAGGCATGAGCCACCACGCCCGGCACTGTGGTATGTGGTACTGGTTGCTTCTGGTGTGAGTCTCCACGCCCAGTATGGTATGTGGTTACCGGGGACTGAACCCGGGTCCTTGCACTTGCAAGACAGGCACCGGAACTACTGAGCTAACTCCCCGGCCCAACATTATATGTTTTCTTTGTCAAGGAAAAAATATATACATTTAACTATATTGAGCTATGGGGAATAAAAGGAGATCCCCTCCCCTCATACTTGGATCTAATGCTGTTTACTTTCTGAGTTAAAAGCAGCAGTCAATTCCTTATCCCATCGGTAGTTTGAGTTTGTGGATCCACATGGTAAAGAGGCTCTAAGCCATTCCCTCTAGGCCTCCAGCCCACCCCTGCTCTCCAGTCCCTGAGGACAGGCAGGAGTCAGTTGGGGAAAGAGTGAGGCAAGCCCATGATGAACACATGTACCTTTCTTGGTCGTGGTGAAATACTTTGAGTCAGTCATTTTGGTCCCTTATCTGTAGTCAGGATCTGCAAGACAGAGAAGAGAGGGGTGACCTTGAGCTGTGATTTCACTTCACATTCAGTTAGGGTGCTTAAAGGGAGGAGAAAAAGGAGGAGGAGGAAGATCCAGCCCACATGATGTAGTGGAAGACAGCTGCTTATTTCTCTTTGGAATGAATAAAGTATTAGACGATGGCAGATCACGTTATGGAGAGTAATTCTGAGGAATCCATCAAATTTTTTTTTTTTTTTTTTTTTGAGACAGGGTCTCGCTTTGTGGTTCAGGCTGGCCCTAAGCTCAGCCTCAAACTCACATCACAGCAATCCTCCTGCCTCTGCCTCCCGAGTGCTGGGATTACAGGTGTGAGCCACCACGCCCGGCACTGTGGTATGTGGTACTGGTTGCTGCTGGGGTCAGCCTCCACGCCCAGTATGGTATGTGGTTACCAGGGAATCGAACCTGGGTCCTTGCGCTTGCAAGACAGGCACTGGAACCACTGAGCTAACTCCCTGGCCCCGAATCCATCAAATTTTGAATGAGCATCTTTTTTGAGTCAGCAATTCTAAGAATCTCTGCATAAGGACACATGGGTTTTCTATTACTATCCCTAACAGTGCACCCCTGGGAATCATTTAAATGCTTGTTAATATGGGAATGGTCAGGTGTCTGGAAGAGACCATGGGTTATACAGTACTTACAGTTACAGCATGTCCTCACGGTGCTCACTTTACCCAGACAGGTTCTAAACGCTTTACACCGTTACTCATCCAAGCCTCCCAAAGAGGTACTACCCAAATATGCAAATGAGCTTGGGAAAGGCCACGTCTAAGCAGCTAGGGATATTTCCCCCATCTGAGAGGGAAGACAGCCCTCTTGACAGTTGCTAAAGACTCAGTCCAAAAACTATGACTTCCAATGGACCTCTTATCTATCGTGATTTATCCTAGTATTAAAAAACCACAAATCTACGACAAACATCTGAACAGAGCAAATTCACTTCGCATTTATCCCTTCTGCTACCTCTACGGAAGGGATGTGAACACGCAGCCCAGGAACATTTTTGTTCTGTTCATTATGATGTGGGGGCAACATGAAAGATGATATGTGACAGACACGAGGAATCACGAATCCTTTCATAATCTCTGGAAACTAAGCAACTCAGCTCCTCTCTGGCCCAGTGTGTTCTCCCAGGTTCCATTTGGATTCCCAGTAGGATGAAATGAGAGATACCTCCCAGCTGAGGTTCTGTTTCAGTAATCAGTGGGAAACAAATACAGTTGGTCTCAGGGTTGCCTTAAATTCTTTGCATTAGAATAAAGGAATAAAATCTTCACTGACTAAACAGTATAAAGAGGAAAAGACATAATTCTACTTTCCACTTGCTTTGCAAAGTTAAAAGGGCTAGTCCTTTTCTATGCAAACTGCTGAAAAGAACAGAGATCACACATCTGATGATGCAAGTCCCACAGAGAGGCCTCTACCTGGCCAGTTCTCACAGCATGAGGTGGGGCTGAGATGGATCCACAAAGTGAGGACCACGTGGGCCTGCCATGCTGCTCTGTCCACCTTTCTTTCAGGCCTGGATCAAGCCTCCACATATGTGAGTGTTCAACTGATAGCTGTTCAAAGAAATGAAAAAGGGGCCAATGGAACTCCCAGGGAAGCTTGGCCTATTCCCAGGGAGCTCTGTTATATAAGGGGTCGGCATTGGTTTCTAACAGGAATTCAACATCTTTTTTTCTCTCCCCGGCACACAGGGGAGAAAAGCCATTTTCTCAGAGAAACATCACAAACCTAGAGGCTCTGTCTAAAGTTCTGAGAATGAGGAGGCAACTAGGATAATAGGATTTATGTTGTACTGTAAAGGGCTGCTGGGTTTCAGAAGCCACACTTATTTGAGAAAGTAACTGGCAAAAGGATCCAAAGTAGGAGGGTATTCTGTTCTTCAAGGTTGGATAAACTGAGTGTAAGAAAGGGGATAATTAAAAGCAAAAGGAGCTACAACTCGCAGAACCACAAAAAGTAACATTAAATCTCTCCAATGCTAAGTCTAGAAGAAAACAAAATCAGTGAAGACAATCTTAGAAGTCTAGCTTCACGGCTGCTCAGGAGTTCTTTCTTCTACAGGAGAGGAGGGAGTCAGGGGCTCCCTGAATCTGCAGAAACAACTAAACATCTGGGGGCCCTGAATTCCCAGGACACAAGCTGCCAGTGACAGATTCACGGAAGTGTCCTATGCAACTGAGCAGGAGGGGGAAGGAGTAAAAAACCTCTTATTGAAAACTAAAAAAAGGACAGAAGACAGGTGGGTGTAATGGCTCACACCTGGAGTCCCAGCTACCCAAAAGGCTGAGGCAGGACAATAGACTGGGCCCTGGGGTTCAAGGACAGCCTACTCAACATAAGCCTTGGCCTTAAAAAAAAAAAAAAAAAGCTAGAGGGGCCAGGGATTTAGCTCAGTGGTTCCAGCACCTGCCTTGCAAGCACAAGGTCCCTGGTTCGATCCCAGGTAATCACATACAACAAAGCCAGATGTGGTGACTCACACCCACCAGCAATCAATATCACACGCCATAATGCTGGGCATGGTGGCTCATGCCTCTAATTCCAGCACTTGGGAGGCAGAGGCAGGAGGATTGCTGTGATGTGAGTTTGAGGCCAAATTCAGGACCAGCCTAAACCACAAAGCGAGACCCTGTCTCAAAAAAAAAGCTAGAGGAGCAGAGTCAGCTAATCAAATCAGCGTGGCTGAAGCTGGTCCTGCAGTAGAGCTGCTGCTGATACGCCTGCTTTACAGGTGCTAAGCAAGCTTCTGATGACATTCCTTTTAAAGGTGCTAAGCAACTAACTATTCAAATTGGAACTGCCCCCAGTGTGCTAGCATACGCTGCTGCTTCTTTCAGCAGTATCTATTTCGCAGATCTCTGCACAGGGCCCAGTGGGATTGATAATGCAGAAACTGTATTCTGTTGAAGCTGACTACATACAAGAAATTAAAATACAGGAGGAAACTGCATCTCTCAGAAGACACATGGGCTTTTTGTCTTGGCCCCTCTGCTCCCCTTCTGATCTATACTGACCAGCCTCTGCTCACCTGTAGTGTCTGCTCCTTCAGGTTCACTCTGTGCA
>PVIR01006122.1:0-14411 GCA_004026965.1 Petromus typicus
CCCGAGTGCTGGGATTACAGGCGTGAGCCACCACGCCCGGCACTGTGGTATGTGGTACTGGTTGCTGCTGGGTGTGAGTCTCCACACCCAGTATTGTTATGTGGTTACCGGGGAATCGAACCCGGGCCCTTGCGCTTGCAAGACAGGCGCCGGAACCACTGAGCTAACTCCCCGGCCCTAGGGTTTTAAAAAAATTATTACAGTAAAAATATGTTGCCATTAGTCCCACTCAAAATACTCTCCTTGCTTGGAACACATCTCATCATTCTTCCTACTTTGTGAAACAGTTCCGAAGGGCTGAGAATCTAGTACCACTGCCTGCCTCACAAGCGGAAGGTCACGAGTTTGATCCCCAGTTCCAGGAGGTGGGAAAACAGGTTTTGGTTTTTTTTTTTTTTTTTTTTTGAGACAGGGTCTTGCTTTGTAGTTCAGGCTGGCCCTGAGCTTAGCCTCAAACTCTCATCACAGCAATCCTCCTGCCTCTGCCTCCTGAGTGCTGGGATGACAGGCGTGAGCCACCACAGCATTGTGGAATGTGGTCCTGGTCGCTGGTGTGCATGAGTCACCACATCTCATTGTTATGTGTGGTTACTGGGGTTCAAATTTGGGCCCTTGTACTTGCAAGGCAGGTGTGGGAACCACTGAGCTAAATCCCTGGCTCCCAACAGAATTTTTTCACAGATAGTAACAAGCTATCCTAAAATGTATATGCTAGGACAAGGGAACTTCAGTAGTCACAGAGATTTTAAACAAGAACAAAGTTGAAAGACTTTCATTACTGGATTTTAAGATTTACTATCATTTTGGATAAAATTACAGGTACAGGGCCGGGGATATAGCTCAGTGGTTCCAGCGCCTGTCTTGCAAGACCAAGGATCCGGGTTCGATCCCCGGTAACCACATAACAATACTGGGTGTGCAGACTCACCCCAGCAACAACCAGTACAACATACCACAGTGCCGGGTGTGGTGGCTCATGCCTGTAATCCCAGCACTCGGGAGGCAGAGGCAGGAGGATTGCTGTGATGTGAGTTGGAGGCTGAGCTCAGGGCCAGCCTGAACCACAAATCAAGACCCTGCCTCAAAAAAAAAATAAAATAAAATAAAATAATTATAGGTACATCGGTCAACAGAGTCCAGAAATTTAAGGTCTATGTTTATATGGTTAACTGTTGGGTTTTGTTTACAAAGACATAAAATCAGTCATATCAAGAAAAGATAATCCCTTTTCAATTGTATAGAAATAATTGGATATTCTTAAAAAAACAAACAAATCTTGACCGATACCTTACATAGTATGTGAAAATGAACTAAAAATGGATCCTAGACATCAGTGTAAAACCTACAGCTATAAGACTTGTCCTAGAAACCACAGGAGAAAAGCTGTGTGACCTTGGGCTAGGCACTTCTCTTATTAGATAAACACTGAAAGTGCAATCTATGGAAGAAAAAGATAAATTGGGCTTTTCATCCGAAAGCCACTTGTATTATTAGCCAATTAAGTGCAAGCAGAAGTGCCATATGTCATTTCTAGGCAAAAGCTTTAAAAGCCAGTCTGGTCTTCAGTCTTCTGCATCCTGTTGACATCGGATGTGGCCGTGTAATTTTCTTTGACCAATGAAATATGAACAAAATTAGTGCCTATCACTTGTGGCAGAAGCTATAAAAGCCAGTCTGTGCTTTGCCTTTCTGTTCTCCCTCTGCTTTGCTGATGCGACCTCCAAGACAGAGCTGGAGGCCTTGGCTAATTAGCACAGATGACATGTAATAGAACACAACCTTCCAACAGCAATTATGTAGCATGAGGGAGAAATTACCTACATTGTGACCCTGTGATTTCAAAGTTGGCTCCTGTAGCATAATCTCGACTCCTTGATTATCTTTTTTTTTTTTTTAAGTTTTTTTTTAGAGTGGGTCTCGATTTGTAGCCCAGGCTAGCCTTGAACTCAAGGCAATCCTCCAGCCTCTGCCTCCCAAATTCTGGGATTACAGGCATGAGTCACCATGCCCAGCATTGTGGTGTATGGTACCAGGGATCAAACTCGGGACCTTACGCTTGCCAAGCAGATACCAGAACTACTGAGCTAAATCTCTGGCCCGGGTTCTTTTTGAGACAGAGTCTCACTATACAGTTTAAACTCCCCTTGAGCTCACACTGATCCTCCTGCCTCAGCCTCTCAAGTGCTGGGATTATAGGACTGTGCCACCACATTCGGCTGGGATGGTTCATTTAGCTGACAATTTCACGTGTAAATCTAGTCACAACCACAAAATGTGAATGTTCTGAAACCTCTGACAATCTTTCCCTATCTTCTTTGGGCAAAATCATTCTCACGCATTCATTTTGCAAGTATTGAGAGCCAATCAAATACCAGCCATTGTGCGGGATGCTAGGGAGTACAACAAACATGGTAAACTTAGCTTCTCAGTAGAGATTTTATTCTAGTGGATAAGACAGTCAAGAATCAAGTAGGTACACAATGATATAGAAGCAGTTGTGATAAGAGCTAAAATGAAGTCAAGATACTGGGCGTGAGCAGTTCTGGGTCATTCCACTCTTCTGTGCCACGAGAGATGAAACCTCATTACTGAAAGGGAAAAGGACAGGGAACCAGAACCCTGTCTTCCTATATAGGTGTCTGAGATCTCTGGACCAAACCTTGAAATGCACTTTATATATGGGACAATAATCTATCTATAATCAAAGGAGGAGCCAGTTGGAATATGGATGAATCAGCCTTCTCCCTTCAGAGATATTTGAAAAATTTAAACAGAAATCTCAATGAAGTTAGGGCAGTAGAACCACCTCTGCTCACGAAGGCTGATGCCAAGTCTTTCATTTTTACTGGCAGAGCAAAGTTAAAACACTCAACACACTCAGGCTGGGCAACAAGACAGTACTCAGCAACAGCCTCCACACTGCCAACCCTGCACTTTCCTATTTGCACAGAAACGATTGTCTGAAAGTGATCATCTCAACTCCTGCGACTTGGCCAGATTCTTTTATTTTTCCATAATCTAGGAATCTCGGCAATTTGATGTTACTCAATTCAAAAAAAGTTTTCTCAGCACCTACTGTGTGCCAAACTCTAATGGTGAGTCTCTGCTCCAAAGCCACTCATGGCCTAGCAGTGAAATCGTTAACAAACTGTCTCAACCAGTGTTTGACACTTGGCCAATCCTATTTTTTTCTAAAACAGCAAGATTTCTCAGCACATGGACATGCTGAGGGGAGAGGGCATTGTTAAGTAACGTCATGTAGGATTTCACTTGTTTCCTTTTCTTGGTGCTCTTTTGCTTCACAGTTTCAATACGGGCACAATGCAGGTGGCGTGGCTCTCCGTTAGATCCGACTCCTAGGGCTTGGCAAGTATTAGATACAAGGGCAGTCATGCTAATCCAAACACAGGCAGCATAACTTGAACCTGCCTATGTGTGTCCAAGTCACTAAGCCTTGCAATTGGGATGGAGGGTTGTTTGCTCATTTATAAAATGGTGTATCGGAAAGGCTCAAGTACCTTTCAGTACTAACATTCCTTTTCTTGTTTTGGAAAATCTGCACCTTGCCACTACATTAAAAAATTTTGAAATTACATATGTATTCCATGAAGCCATCTTGCAAGAGTATTTGGACCCACTGCAGGCAAGAAAGCAATAACGGTCCTGTGGTATGTCTTGCCCGCCCCCCTCGCGTTCTGGGAAAATGTGTGAGCAGACACCACTCTGGTCTTTCCTGAGGGATGCACCAAGCAATCCTGGCCAGAAGGGGTGTTGCTTGTCTTTCTGCCAACAGGTTACCAGGCCTAAGGCCCAGGACTCTATGCAAACCTGGGTCACTAACGTTCTGTGATTGTTGCCTCGGAACTCCTCCTCACGCTGCCAGTTCAAGGTGCTCTGTCCCAACATTCAAGCCCAATCGTCATCTCGGGGAGGGGCCGTTAAGACCCAGGGTTTCAGAGAACACTGAAGGCTGGGAACTATTCTGGAAGAGCCACGTCTCTAGTCGGGTACTCAGAGGCCACATCGAGTCTCAAGAGCCAGGCACCACGTCACGGAGGATCTGCGCCGACAATCTCCGGCCAAGCTTGAGCCGAAATCCTCAACACTGTCTTCAGCCTAGGTGCCTGGACCCCTCGCGCTGAGGCTCCGCCCCCACTTCCGGTCGAAGTGCGATCACATGGCCAGACCCCGCCCCGCAGACGCGGTTCTCCTCGCGGCGAGCTTCCCAGCGTTCCTTCCGCCGGAAGTGGGAGACTTTCCCTTTCCGGCTACGGGTCCCCAAGCGGAGCGAGAGGCCGGACCCGGGAGCCGAGCGGCGGCTACGGCGGCGGCGGTGGAGGAGGAGGAGGAGGTGGTGGTGGTAATGGCGGAGCTGGTACAGGGGCAGAGTGCTCCCGTGGGCATGAAAGCCGAAGGCTTCGTGGACGCTCTGCACCGGGTCCGGCAGGTATGGCCGCAGCAGGGGAGGAGCAGCAGGCGGGAGCGCGAGAGGCCGAGGCGGGGCCGGGCCCAAGGAGGGGGTCGGGCATGGGGACGGGAGGTAGCCAGAACCTACGCCTGGGCGGGCCGGGGCATCTGCGGGGCCGCTGCAGCCGTCGTGAGGCGGCTCCGCGAGGCCCAGGCCCAGCCGGTCGGGCGGGTCTCCTCAGGTGCCTGAAGTCGCTGGGATAGTTGGCCCAAAGCGCTTGCCCTATGGCGTCCTCGCGCCCAGGCTGCAGCGAGACACAGGGCAGCCAGCGCGGATTTCAGGGGTTCGCGAGGGCCTTGGGGAGCTCCTGGTTAGCAGCCAGGTGTAGATGTAAGACAGCTGTCTCATGCTCGTTGAGTGGCTTGTTAGACACCCATCTTTGGACGTTATGTATTTCGAGAGTGGAGTGGAAGAAACGCTAGGCTATTTTATTTTTGAGGGTACTCTTTAAGGGAAGTGTTAAAAAGGGTGGTCCCCAAAAAGTAGAAGTTGTTCATGGCAGTAGTTTGAGAGGTTGTGGTGTCACTCATTCAGACAGTGAAACTTTCCCATCTGACAGTGTCATACACTGTTGTCAGAAGTTTACTGGTTCTGAGACAAGCTTCCCTGAAGAATGAACACAGGGCTTGCCAGAATACTCAGGTTTCTGGCATGAGGCTTAGAACGGACCATGTATTGTGTCTAAAGCTTACAAGTTAGCACTAAAACTTAAACATCTTATATTGCGTGTCTTAAGTAATTAAAAGCACAGATGCTTTAAAAGTTGGCCTGTAACTAATGACTGCTTGATTCCTAACAGAAAGCCGCAGGACTCATTGTATTAGAAGAAGGTCTCCACTTGGGCGCTTGAAGATGTGATCTTTCCATCTCTTTCCAGTGTGCCAAGGGAGGGAATCCTACCTGTCTCCCAGATACTGACTTTTCATATTAAAACTGGTGCTCCTGTAGAATTACACTGGATGCCAGAACTTTCCAAACCTGTTTCCACCTAAAGTTTTTGTCTGATGAATTGCTCTTGTTGGTTAGGTGCCAACCAATCCAGTAGTGAGTATCCATCTTACTTAGACTTCAGAGCAACCAGCTGGCTGTAATGAATGAACATGCCATCCAACTCCCTTGCCATCATTCTGTTTGCTGGCACATTACTGTGTTCTCCACAGTACAGGATCGTGAACCTTGTCTCTCACTGGCTACTAATAATGTATTGGCTTTCACTCTGTGCGATGTGTGACAGTCACCTTGTTGGCCTTCTGTGTCCAGGAAGAATCATAGTCACTATCTTAAAGAGCTCAGACTCTCAGTTTACAGGAGGCCTGTAGTTGAACATTAAATGAATTTTGAACCATTGCGAAGACTTTCTGCTTCTCTTGAGCCAGTGGTTGGACAGCCTGCTCAAGAGGGAGACCCTCTGTTAAATGCTGACCTAAGGTGGATTGTTGAAGCAGTGGTGTTTACTCCTAGCAGTGAAAACTTCATTGGAATTGTTCTCAGCTGTGAGGTGCACCATTGACTGGAGCAGTAATGCGCCCACTGGAGCCAGGGCTGTAACTATTCCTTCTGAATGTTAACAGCTGAAGGTCCTTACTGTCTCCAAGGATTTGATGGCATTTAAAAACTAAAGGAGAAACAGGTTTGTGGTTAATTTTAGGTTCTTTTTATAGAGCAAGGTTTGTGTGTCAGAAATCTGTAATATTGTGTACCTGTTGTAAAGCTTTCTTCAAAAACTCTCATGTTATTTGGGCATCTGAATGGCTATGTATTCACCCTTGAAAACACAGCATATTGCAGAATGGTGGGTCCCCACATCACAAGACAGTCTGTCTCCTTATTGAAATGACTGCAGCACAGCCCTCCTCCTCCTTATCTGTACTCATAAATGCCAGTGACAGGCTGCGAAGAGCCTCCCGGGAAGTTTGTAAGCTGTCCTGTATTCAGTTTTTCTAGCAAATTGTAACAGTCTGAGTTAATCCTGCTGGAATTTGAATCTGTTATGTCAGAATCTAGTCCACTGAGCTTCCCTCCTGGCATCTTGAAGCCGCTTTGTGTACCCTTCGGATTCTTCCTAACAGCGTGAACCAGTGATGCTTTTAGTTTATTTGGGCATCATATTTTTAGATCAGAAGGGAATCTCTGAAGATGTCATAGGAAATTTCAGTGTTTTCCCAGTGGTGGGAGATCTTGTGAATTAACAGTGCTTGACACAAATGGGCAGTTTACATCCATTCTGAAGAAATGTGCCCTGACTCAGTCCCGTTGATGAAGATCAAACTGCATGTTTAGAAACCTCATGGCTTGTTCTTCCGAGTCAGTGGTTACTGCAAATAAAATGTTTCTTCCATTAGAGAAGGCAGGGTCCTAATAAAGATCGGATGCGGGTATAAAGCCAGCGTGGGTTCATTTGCTCCGTGGTAGTACTGTATACCTGTGTCCTGTCATCTGAGTTACAAGGGACCTCATTGAGATCATGGGCCAGCACAGTCAAGTCTTTTTTCTCTTTTCCCTTTCCCAGGAAAAGCTATCAGTAGTTTAGTAGCACCGGCCATTGAAGGCAAGCAATCACTTGTTAACAGAGTAATGTGCTATGACCATGTTACAGATTCCCAAAAGCCTTCCATGGCTTGGACCTGCTGTCTGGCAGGTGTCATCAGAAAAGAAGAGGTTCTCTTGCCAAATTGCTAATACTAGGAGGGAGTTACTGAGGATTAAATTCATAGCCTTCACACCGAACCGCATTCCCCAGCTCATTTATTTATTTTGTTTTATTTGGTACCAGGGTCTCATGCTTGCCAGGCAGTCCCTGTGCTGCTGAGCTATGTCCCTGATCCCGTTTATTTTTTGAGACAGGGTCTTACTTAGTCGCAGAGTTGCCCAGGCTGAGCTTAAATAGTCCTCTTGCTTCCGTCTCTCAGAGCACAGGGACCGCAGGTATGGGCCTTGTGCCCGGCTCTGCTGAGACTCAGGACCCAAGCAGTGCCCCTCCACCTGGCACAGCCGGAGTGTTCTGTTGTACAGAAGGCAGTGTAGATGGTGCCTGTGTAGTCCAGCATCACAGTGGCTCTGTAGCCATATGACTTGACCAAGCCATATAAAACCAATCGAAATTGCATTTTGTCTTTTTTAGAATTGGAACTTAAGTTTTTGCTCATACCTTTTTGGGGGGAATGTTGAATGGTGTGTTGCCTCAGAAATTCAGCCCTCCAGAAATGCATCCCTATGCTGCCGCTTCCTGCTTTGAGCCTGAGCATTGGAGAATTAGTATGTGAGCATGTACCTTGGGCTGACTCTTCCGCCACCACAGAATTTCCTCTAAGAGAACAAGGTTCATTCAAGCTGTTGGCTACACTTTTGAGAGATTCTACCTTTGCTCATTGCATACATTCATGGTTTTGACTCCTAGTGCAACCCGGTGTATTAAGACACCTGAGAGATTTTAGTTGTACACCATTGAGACCGTCTTGTGGACAGGCTAGTGTTTGAATTACTCAGACTCCTGCTGTGCAGTCATTACTTTCCTCATACACTTGAAGGAAGCCAGTGTCTGCGCGAAATCCAAGGACTGCTCCTGTAACTGTGCTTTGATGAGACCCAGTGCAGTGCCCTGCCGAGAGTGTGGGTGATGTCACAGAGTCTGTTTGGGTCCTGTGTGTTGATGTAACACTGAGCTGCTTATTGGTATTGGGAAGTCAGTGGAAAATGAACTCCAGTCCCTGAATGCTTCTGAGCTATGTCGTGTTTTTAGCTGACACTTCAGCCTATTTTCCAGGGGTACGTTGTGGGAGATTTTGCTTGTTTCTAAAGCTTCAGTTGTCCTGCAGACTCCTAATTCTCCCACTAGTTGCCCATGGAGTTGGGAAAATTTATGTTGGAAATTTGCTGTGTTTGATATTCACAGTAACAGTATTTAGAAGTAGAAAGTGATTGTGCATAAAGATTGAGATTTTAGCTTCCCTAGAAAAGATCTTAGTATTTGTCCTGTGTAGCAGTCACCAGCAGGAGCTGACTAGCTGCCTGCCCTTCACATGGGTGTTGGCTCTGAGTCGCCTCTGCCTCAGGGCCTTGCTACTGAGATTCCTGCTGGACTGCTGATGCTTCTCCAGGTCGCAAGCCCACCTCTGCTTTCCCCTAAATTTCTGATGGAGTGAGCTCCGGGTGGGTGCTTGGGGTCTGAGTCTCCTGTGAGTAGCTGTGGGACCTTGAGGAAGGTGCTTCATACAGGGTTTGGGCACAGCCTGTGAGTTAGTAGGACAACCTTCGAGAAGAGTTAGTGACTAAGTAAGTATAGAGTAATTCAAGTAAACTTGAATTTGCTTCTTCACTGCAGGGCCTCAGAATGTTTAATAGGTTATGTGCATTAATTCCTGTGTGGTTGGAAAGTGTGTGTTGTGAAGATGCTGAAGTTATGTGACACTGCCCTCTCTCATGGAACCAAGTCATACTCTGACTCGGGCTTCGGAATACACAGGCAAGGGAGGTAGCCTGGAGGTAGAGCACTTACCCTGCATGCACAAGGCCCTGTGCACAGTTGAGGTAACACACACACACAAAGGCAGTACTTCAGGGAGGATGTTAGGCACCCTCGGTGGTCCCAAATCCATGAGCATTCAGGGCTGCCATCTATTTGACTATATTGTGGTTCTTTTGCTTCCTACTGTGTTACATTGGATATGTATTTAAGGGCTGGGGATTTATCTCAGTGGCACCACACCTGCCTGGCAAGCTCAAGGTCCTGAGTTTGATCCCCAGTACCACACACACACACACACATACATAGACACCAAATAAAAAGGGCTGTGTATTCAAATTCCCTCCTGTCCTGTGTTCTGTGCAATGCTTTTATTTGTTGCTCTACCTTAGCATCATTCCGAATGAAAATGGTTTTTTTGCATTTGAAGTTTCATTATAGAGGTTGAGAATAATAGCCGTTACAACTTCTAGAGTCATGAGCTGCACTTTTGTTCAAATAATGGACTGTAAGAGATCACTTGCAAGACTGGTGTTCGTGGGAGCCCTGGTGCGGTTCAGATCACTGTCCATTATTTGAGGAGCCACCGAGTCTGGCCCGTTGCTGGGTGCTGGGCCAGCGCAAAGACTCAGCTCTTTGGCTGGTTCATCTATCTCACTGTGGAGTTAGATTCGTCCTCACAACAACAGAGCAAGGGCTGAGTCTTAAACTTCATATTGAAAAATAATGAGACAGAGAAAGAAAGTGGTTTTCTCAAAAAGGCACATAAGCCCTTAATTCTGTGTATGCAGTGATTATGGCCCCATGTCTCCTGCGTGGTGAGAGGTAGTTCCTTTGCTGAGTTCATTTGGTCTCCATCGTCATAGGATCCCTTGTTCTGATTTATGCCAGTAAATAGGGCAGGATGGGCAGGGCCCGGTCTCTGGTGACAATAGCTACCATTCAGCTGTGTCGTGCTGGGTGCCAGGCAAGGATTCTTAGATACATTCTCTTCATTTGATGGTCCCAGAGTGCCCAAGGGATAGCAATATTGTGTAGTGGCTGAGACTTTGAATCCAGACTGTAAGAATCAAGGTCAGTTCTGACACTAGCATAGTGACTTGGACAAGTCGTTTAACTTCTTTAAGCCCAATTTTCTCATCTTTAAAATGGAAATCATTGCTCATAGTAATTTAAAAATGATAACTAAGCTGGAGAAGCTGGTGCACACCTATAATCCCAGCTTTTTTTTTTTTTTGAGACAGGGTCTCATTTTGTAGTTCAGGCTGGCCCTGAACTCACTGTGTTGCCCAGGCTAGCCTCAAACTCAGAGCAATACTCCTCCTAGCTGTTCTGGAGGCTGAGACAGGAGGATCTTGTTTGGAGGCCAGCCCAGTCAATTTAGTGAGACTATTTTATACATAAGTGAATAACAGTAGTTAATCTAAGTCTCTGTCCTAATGGGTGGGAGTCCTGGTGGGAGTGGGCAGTGCCTGCTTGAGGAAGTCTGAGGCAGGCTCCTGGCATGCCAGTAACTTTCTGTCTCCTTCCCTCCTCTCATGCTGGACTGGAACCCAGGGCCTCAGCAGTGCCAAGCACATAGTCTGCCAGCTCTGCCACTGAGATATACCCCATCCGGATGTTCTGTTTTTCCATCTGGGCACCAATTATGTAGGCATTTTAGTATACTTCAGTAGAAGGTTACAGACCTTCCTGCTCCTTATTTGTGTCCACTGTGGTGGCTGCTTCACATTTGTTACCTTGTCTCCCTGTGGATACAATTCACCACAGCCTGGCTCCAAATCTGTAGTAAAGACAGCAGCAGCTACTCTGTAAGGTCACTGAAGATTAAACGAGGGTGCTGCGGGCACTCAGTACATGCTTGATGAGTCTTATTTGCTGTCTTTGTGACTTTAATGGGAGTGGTTTAGGAGAGCAGGACTTGGCTCTGGCACTCCCATCTACACTGGGCTCTTCTGCCCTGGCATACACTATTGCCTCCTGCCTTGGGGTCCAGCCTGGGCCTTTGCATTCTCTCAAGCAGGGTGGCTCTGGTAGCCGAAGAGCCAGGTCTCAGGGACTCAGGCTGGACTGCCCTGCCATAGTTGGTAGTGTGAGCCTGTGTTCTGGGCTTCCTGGAAATCAGCTTCAGTTTTGTTGACTGGTGAAGTCCTGAGAACGTGAGATTGCAGAGAGCGTCACAGCTTCCCACTGGAATCTGCAAGGGGAACTGCTTTATGAGATCCGTATCTCCCTTCAGGAGTATGTGGTATCGGTGACCCTTGGTATACTATTCACTTCAGGGTGTGTGTGTGCTGGAGGTCAAGCTTAGGACCTCACACTTGCCATGCAGGCACTGTGCTGCTGAGCTACTTCATGTTTTCTAAACTTGTCTAAAATATTTTTAGAAGCAAAGTAAATCATTATCATAAATGGAAAACATTGTCATGCTTAGAGTTACTAACAACAAGGTGTTAAGTTTTCAAACACTGATCTGTGAAGCTCCCAGAATTGCCTGTTTGTCTCTTTAGGAAATTGGCTCAGTATGCCCTGTGTTTTGCAGGTGCCAAGGGGTAAGGCCCATGAGGGGCTTACCCAAGGTTACATACTGGCATCGCTGGCTGGGAAACTGGGACTCCCGATTCCTGGGATGGGGCTCTCATTCCCTGAGTTCTGACTGATGAGGGCCATGGAGGCTGGATGTCATGGCGTTAGTTTACTTTTCACCTCTTACTACGCTGAAAATAGCACAGGGAGTGAGATAACCCACTCGTGCCCCCAAGGGGGAAAGTGGCTTGTGTGGCAGGAGAGTCCCCGCAAGGTCACATTTTCGGACGGAGACTGGAGTAGCCTCGCTTCATTGACTCATCTTCTGGCTGAAGGTGCTGTTCTGAGCTGCAGGCTGGAGTAGCTGCTGCTCCAGCCCTCGGTGGGCCAGCCGGAAGGGAGCGCCTGAGCTCCGGGCCTGAAGTCCTGCAGGTTTAAGTCCTCAGGAGTTGAGATGTTATAAGCAGTAGTAGGTGGCGGACGGGACGGTAGCCTAAGAGGAGGGAGCCTGTGGCACATGTGCCAGAGCCAGCTGTTTGTTCTCATTAAAATCTCCAAAACGTTGGCCATTCCTGTCCTGTAGAGTCAGAGAGGCCCAGGTTTCCGTGCTGGATCTGCCACCTCTCGCCATTGGATGACGTTGGGTCTCGTTTCCATTTTCTCAAATGGACATAACCGAGAAACATTGTTTAATAGTCCTAGGATGTAGTGTACAATATAACAAATTACAGCATCACTATATATTTAATGTTGAGTTCTCATCTAACTGTTGTGAGTCTAACTAAAGCTACGCCTTTTAAATATTCCATGTTGCTCCCCTCACAGTGGAAATTACCAAGTTATAGCTAATTGAAGACAGTATGAATTAAAAAAAAAATTCTGAAAGCCTTAGTCACACTTTAGGAGGATGCTTGTCAGTTTAATAAAAATGAGAAACAAGGAATTAATGTAACACTTCCAAAATCCCAGCTTTGTGGAAAATGACTTCAAGAAGCCCATGGCACAGAACTGTGCATTATGAGGAAAGCCAAGGGCGCGGTGACACGTCAGCTCCTCCTCCTCTTGCTTCTCTCCTTTTGTGGTCCTGGGAAGTGAACCCAGTCCTTGCAGGCTAGACAAGCACTCTACTCCTGAGCTACCTGACCTACATTCCCAGCCCTTTTCGGTTTTTAATTTTATTTTTAGGCAGCATCTTTGAGTTGCCCCACTGGCCTCAGATGTGTGATCCTCTGCCAGGCCTCAGGCTTAGCTGGGATTACAGGTGTGCGCCACCCTGCCTAGTGTAAAACCAGGGGTCTTGACAGCCCTTATACTAGCCATTGTCTGCTTAGTTTATTGTGCTGTGAAAGGGCCTCTGGGGCGGAAGACACTACAGCGTTCTTACCTTGTAGATCCAGCTCTTTGCCGGCGAGTCCTTAAAGGGCGTGTTTACATCTCGAGTGGCCAGCCAGCACGAGTGTATCCCAATCACACATGGAGGGGAGACTACAGGCAGGGCCAGGGTGCTGGTGCGCATGGTTTCTATATCTTGTTCTCAAGTGAGCTCCCCTACCCCAAGCCTTGGCTGCATGAGATAGGGTGTTGTAAGCAAGCATTTATGGGGCTCCCATCCTCTGTGGCCTAGACAAGGTGAGTGAGCTGCCCAGCAAGGTCTGTGTGATACGTGTTGTGTACAGGCTTTGTACTGTATGATCTCTATGGTCCTTTGATATGCTGCGGTCATGCAGAGGCAGCCACCGCCTGCACAGAACACATGGTGTGGTGTGTTCTGTTGTCACTTGCCTCATGGCTGAGACCCTACACCCAGCACTCTGCAGCTTGAAAGACCATGTTTTGGGCTATGTTTTGGTCCATAATTGGCAGGCTGCAAGGCAGGAGTGTGTGGTGGAGGGGCCTGGGTAGAGGAGAGCTGCTCACATCATGGTGGGCAAGAAGCAGAGCGGGAACAATCCGGGAGAGCGAGAGCGCGAGTGCCCTTTGGGTGACACTCCCGCCCCGGTGACTTTCCTCTTTCAGCAAGGCCCCATGTCCTCACAGCACCCAGTGATTATCAGTCACCTTTCAAAAGCACCATCTGTGAGCACAGAGGCTTTGGGGGGCCTCTAGATCTAAGCTGTGTTCTACCTTTTTTCCCTACACCAGAGGTTAACTCCAGGGCCTTTGAACAGATCTGTGTCCCTGGCCGGTGTTTTATTTTGAGACGGACTCGTGCTTAGTTACCAAGTTGTCCATTGTGGGCCAGATTTGCACACCTGTTGCCTTAGACTCACGACATGCTGAGATTATAGGTGCACACTACTCTTGGCTTAACAGAATCACCAAAAATGAAGTGGTTCAGGACTCTTCTTGTTGGCTGACTGCTGGCGCAAGCCACAGCGGTACCTCCTCACAGGCATCCCTGCCTTTGTCCCTGTACAATCTCTTCTCTGTAGCAGTCAAGGGGCTCTGTGAAGTACGCTAATATAAGTACCTATTAAGAAACTTAAGCATGTTTAGCATGTTTCTCCCTGATAAACCCTGGAGTAGCCTTCCATCAGCCATCCTGTAAAACCCGTGCTCCGTACCGTGGGCGCTGTGAACTGCCTTTGGAGCACACTGGCGTCCTTCACGGCAGCAGCGCTTCCTCTGTTCACCCTGCTCCGGCTGGGGCCTGAGTGTGAGCTGTCCGCCCTGGCCAGGCCCTCCTTTCTTCCTGCAGCCAGCTCTTGGTCGTTGTTCAGGTCTCACAGGGACGTTGCTTCCTCCTAGGGTCACCCTCTCCAAGCAGCTCCGCCAGACCCTCTGTGTGGCTTCTGGCTGTCACAGTGGGTCTGTCACCCTGCCCACTCACAGGCCAGCTCCCACCCACTGTCGGGCCCAGGGGCTCATTCTGTGCGCTGTCCTGAGCATTTGGTGGGAGCTGCTTGTTTTCGAAAGAAGTGTTCCTGCTATTCAGAGTGTTCTTTATTCAAAGAC
>PVIR01006122.1:14511-67926 GCA_004026965.1 Petromus typicus
TTGCGCTTGCAAGACAGGCGCCGGAACCACTGAGCTAACTCCCCGGCCGAAGGTTATGTATCTTTACGCGGTACCAGCCAGCCTCAGACTTCGGGGCACATGGGGACCAGCACAGCACAGCTGGTGGGGGCTTCGCTGTACGGGAAGCTGTGCCAGCTGCCGCTGCACCCACCCTGCATGGTAAGCTCAGCAGAGGGGTCACACCAAGAGTAGTTGCTATGAATACTCTTTTGCTTGAGGGAGAGTTGGCTTATTATGAAGATCATGTTTAATTTCCTGATGAGAACAACGCAGATGAGTGAGTTCTGTTTTCCATTTGTTTCCGTAGAAGAATTTCAGTAGCTGGGTTCTGTTCTTTCCTGGATGGCATTCAGCGAGGAAGCTCACAGAGCTGGCCTCCCTCTCCCCAGTGCAGGGTCCGGAAGTTGTCTGAACATGCCCGTTACGAAGGAGCCTCTCTGTGTCTGTAGCTCACACCTCAGCTGAGAGACGCTAAGGTTCGGGGGCTGATAGAGCTGAGGACCTGTCGCTCATGAGCACTCGAGGGAACAGGGGTGTTGGAGTTGAATTCAGGGCCTTTGCCCTGAGCAACATTCCCAGACCCTCCTCTTCTTGTTTATGTTTTTAGCTGTTTATTTGGAGGCGGGGTCTTAAGTCGCCATTTATTTGCCCAGACTGGGCTAGAGCTTAATGATCTTCCTGTCTCAGCCTCCCTGAGTGCTGGGACTACAGCCGAGTACCACCATACCAGCCTTCCTTTTTGATACTCCTGGGTAACATGTTGTCCAAGGAAGGGAATCTTGTGATGAAACCTTTCCAACAAAGAAATCGATATTGTCTTCCTGCTCCCCACCCCCCCCCGCCGCCTTGAAATGTGGCATACTTGCTCTGTTTAGTGGCTACTTACAGAGGACAACATTTTGGGAAGTATTTTATGTCTAAAGATCCTTTAAGACCATAGTAAAACTCAGTTGGGGGCAGGGTCTGTCCCCTCCCAACAATGGCTTGGTTCCTCCAGGTAGGGAGGAACCGTGGTCACAGCCCCTTACAGAGAGAGGACTCTGCTCTTTCTCCTGTGAATACAGCTGTGTGTTATACTGAGTGTTTAAATCTGATTCTTTCTGTAGATTGCTGCTAAAATTGATTCAATTCCTCACTTGAATAATTCCACACCTCTAGTGGACCCCTCAGTGTATGGATATGGAGTGCAGAAACGGCCCTTGGATGATGGAGGTAAGTTGCCGCCAGTTCCTTGCCTTTCGGATGGCAGTGAGCGCACGGCCTCCCCAGCAGCTTCTCCCCAGCACCCCTTAGAGGATGGGGGAGAGGTGCTGGGTGATGTTTCCTGTAGTTCCCAGCCATCGAGTCCCTGTTTGCATCGGCTGCACCCCACTGCAGGGTGTGGCCTCCAGTGTCTGTCTGGAAGCCTATTGGCCCTTGAGAATTTTGTTTGACTTCTGCCTGTTCTTGAAGTGCACGTGGGAACTGAAGTTCCCACTTTTCCCCAGAGGAAAACCTCGATTTGGTGCGTGGCTCTGCGGAAGCAGTGACTATGTCTTCTCAAAGAAAAAGGAAAAGAGGCAGTGACCTCTGTGGAGACTCACAGTGGGCTTGTCACTGTGCGCGCTTGGGACCGGCTCCAACTCCCGCGCGCGCATGTGTGTGTGTGTCTGTGTCTGCACGGCGTGGGGCTGCCCTGATCACCTGTCGATCTGCTTGGCACCCAGCTGTGAGCATGTCCGTCCTTCTGGGGCAGGTGGATGCAGAGATCGGGTCCAGAACAGCGTGTGTTGTACAGCCTCCTAGCAAGCATGTTTATGTCTGTACAGGAGAACATAACCTAGTGTGGCCGAGTTCCTCAGTCTGGGGATTCTGAAAGAGGAAATAGCGGTGGTTTTGGATGTGGGAACTTCTGGGGGTAATTGTTTAGACTCACAGGGTGAATTGCACTAAGGGGACAGCATTCACTTGAATGTGAAAGTTTTCATCTGTTTAAAACTCGGGTCATTGGAACTGCTGCGCTGCGTGGGCTGTGAGCTCTTCCTTTACGCCCGGTGGTGGTTTCTGCATTCTCAGCTAGTGGCGAGCTGCGATGCCTGGTCACCTTGGTACCTCGACAGGGAGGGCAGCCATGCTTCGCTTCCTCCTGCGGATGTCAGGGTAAAGGTAACTGGGCTGTTCACGCCTGTGCACAGATTTCATCAATGGACGGTGTCTCTCTGGCCAGTGTTTCCAGAAGTCAAGATCAGTAGGTTTCACAGCCCAGTCGGCCTGCCTTCCCTGGCAGCTCAGCCTCATCCCCCACTGCCAGCATTGCTGTGTACCCCGTAGGTGGCGGGAGCAGGAAGCGCCTGACACCGGCCTGGCATGGGCATGTGCCTCCAGTCAGTGCTCGCGCACCCATTTGAAAGAACCCAGCCAAGGGCCCTGCATCAGCGGTAAAGAGAAGACAGCAGAAGCGGGGAGCAGTGCAGCCGGGGCACCGGGCAGCTCTGAGCATCAGAGCGTGCGCTTCCACAGCTTTGCTGTGAATTCCTAATGCTTCGTGGCTGCCTATGGGGAAAGTGATTCTCACAGACAGAAAATGAATGTGGCTGCTCCTTCCCTTCCACCAGCGAGCCCGCTTCTAGTGAGAAGGCCCGAGCGTGAGCCCTGCTGTGTCCCACAGGTCTGCAGGTTCCTCTGTTCATTGGGCACATTGCCTCGAGCCTTTTATACTCTGCATAATAACTGGATAAACTCATTCCTCTTGTTTTATTTTGTTTTTTGAGACAGAGGCCAAACTGACCTTGAACACTCACTGTGTGGCCCAGGCTGGCCTCCAACTCACAGCAATCCTCCTGCCTCAGCCTCTGGAGTGCTGGGGTGACAAGCATGTACCACCATGCCCAGCTTTTACCCCTCTCCTGTTGAGCACTTAAAAATAACAGTTACGAAGACTTGTTTTCTCCAAGTGGCTCTCCACATGCAGAAATTGGGCTTGCTGTCGAGTGGAGCAGGGTCCAGGGACGCTGGTGTGGGGGCCAGCTGCAGCCTCTTTCAGTTGTCTTCTAGCAGCAGTGGGGACAGAGTGGGAATGTGAGCAGCAGATTCTGCAGGGAGCCTGTGCTCAAGTGTCTTGGCCACCTTGGGCCTGATGGTCCTAAGGTTTCTCTGTGAGCCAAGTCTGCAGAAGCCCGGAGGCAGAGCGGACGCAGAAGCCTGAGTACTTCCTTCATCGCGGCAGAGGCTCCAGAGCTCGAAGCGTTGTTTGGTTTGGCTGGGTGTTTTCAGACAGAAGCTCACCAGATCCACTTCTTTAGCAATGTGAACTTTCTCACTCTCCTGCACAGCAGAGTTCTTTCACCTTTAGGAGGGCGAGGTTCAGTCCCCCGAAGTCTGCATGTGTTATTTAGCTCTGGATTTAACTGGAAGGGGCCTGACTGGGATTGATGCAGAGCGGTGGAGGAGGTAGAGAATGTGTGCTGCACAGAGCGGCCGGCCGGCTCTGTCCCGATGTAGAACGGAGCTGGGCCGTGGGCATTCAGCGCCCCTGGCAAGAGTCTGCTTGGAGCTCAGAGCCTGCCTTCCAGGACCTGCCAGTGCTTCTCCTGGCACAAGCAGCCCTCCTGTTTCCTCAGCTTGTGATCGGGTCACCCCTCCTCCTAGCATCTGCAGTCTCACACCCACATGCTAACAGTCCTCTGTGTGCCTCTGGCGGCCCACCAGGGCAGGGATCCTGTCCCGCTGCTCCGGCACCAGAGCTGTCTGACCTGTTTGAGCCTGCTCCTGGGGCGGATCTTCCTGCCCTGGCCACTACCTCCCCATCCTCCTGTCTCTGTGCCCTGCGTGACGTGTGGCTGGCGGTGCACAGTTGCCATGACTTCCTGCTGAAGACCTCTCGCAACCTCCTCTTGACTTCCGTGCACCTGACCCTGCTTCACCCTCGACCCTGCCCCTTTGCCCTTACTTCTCACCCCTCTACGGTCCTCCATTCCCACACATACCCGCACTCAACCTCGGCTGGCAAGAAGAGATCACAGGCCGTCTGAGTTCCAGAAGGGGCCCATTCATCCCCATCTTGGGTCCCCAGCACCCCCCCTTTGTTCTGCGTGGCAGGAGGCGCTCGTGCACTCCCGCTCTGGAGTCTGCACCACCGCCGTGATCCTTTCTCCCGTAGGCCACAGCTAGTGAAAGTGATCTGTTTTCCCTGGGCCACAGACAGTGAAAGGAAGCAGCTCTCCTGCTTCGTACCACGCCCCATCGTTAGCACTGTAACTCCTGGGAGAAGCTCCATCCAAACTTAGGAACTAAGAATTAGGTAACTTAAATTCAGCCAGGGATTGGCCAGCTTTTCCTGAAAGAACCAGCCTGCAGAGAGTTGTCTTGCAGACCCCATTCACTACTCAGCTGTGTTGCCGGAACTCAGAAACAGCCGCGCAGAGGTAAAGTAAGCTGTGGCCACGTTCACATTCTTTATGAAAACACGCAGCTGCCCTCGGGTGCAGCATACTGGCCTCCAGTGTGGCACCGACTTTGGCCAGTGGTCAGTATGGACACTCCTTGGCCTCCAGTAAGGGAAATGTACACAGAGTTCCTGGCCTCTGTCCTTAAAGTGGTCTTGTGGCATGACAGGTCCCGCCGCCTTGCTACCCTTGTCCCCGACAAACCAGGTGACCCCGTGTTCACTCCAGAGCTAGTGGACATCTGGAGAGGCCACAGTATCCCCCATAGCGTGCCCAGCACACAGGAATGCCTTGGGGCCATGCCTCGCCCTCTCCCCGCTCTCTGACAGGTGCCAGATCCTGACGTGTAGGTGAAAGAGCTTTGCTCTTGTCAGGTGACTTTGAAATAGACCCACCTGCGATACCATCTGGGGTAGTACAGCATGGCCTTGGGCTCTGGTTTTTTGTTGTTGTTGTTGTTGTTGTTTAGCTTTTGGAGACAGGGTCTGGCTTTGTAGTTCAGGCTGGTCCTGAACTCAGCCTCAAACTCAGCAGTCCTCCCGCCTCTGCCTCCCAAGTGCATTGTGGTATATGGTACTGACTGCTGGTGGGCGTGAACCACCATGCCTAGTATTGTTGTATCTGGTTACCGGGGTTTGAACCCAGGCCTTTGTGCTTGCAAGGCTGGCGCCAGAACCACTGAGCTAAATCACAGGCCTGAGCTCTTGTTTTTTGACACAGGCTCTCGTTATGCAGTTGAGCCTGGCCTAGTACTTGCTGTGTAGTCCAGGTTGGCCTCAAACTCACGGTGACCCTCTTGCCTCAGCCTCCTGAGTGTGCTGGGACAATGGCATGTGCCAGCACACCTGACTGCTTCCTTTTATTTGGCCATATTTTCTGAGATGAGGGAAGATTTCTTGGGCACACTGTCAAATGAAATATTCATAGAAGATGGGAAGAAAATACTTGTGTGGTTCTTTTCAGTTCTTGAAGTAAAGAGCAAAGAAGGAGAAAAAGCAGACTGGGGCTGAGGATTTAGCTCAGTGGTTCCACCATCTGCCTGGCAAGCTCAAGGTCCCAAGTTTGATCCCAAGTAACCACACACCATGATGCCAGGCACAGTGGCTCATGCCTGTAATCTGGGCACTCCGGAGGTAGAGGCAGGAGGATTGCTGTGAGTTCAAGGGTTGCCTGGGCTACATTGTGAGTTCAGGACCAGTCTAAACTATAAAAGTGAGACCCTGTCTCAAAAAGAAAAAGCAGACTCAAAAGAAAATGGTTCTTGTTTGTTGAGGTTTTTTGGTGGGCTGTTTTATTTTTCAGTACTGTAGCTTGTACCTGGCTCCTGCACACTAAGCTATATCTTCGGCTCTTATTTTCTTTTTTTGTTGTTATTTGTTTGTTTGTGGGGGAGGGGTTTTGAGACAGGGTCTCACTTTGTAGTTCAGGCTGACCCTGGGCTCACTATGTAGCCCTGGCCAGCCTTGAACTCAGAGCAACCCTCCTGCCTCTGCCTCCTGAGTGCTGGGATTACAGGGTGAGCCACCACACCTGGCATTGTGATACGTGGTTACTGGGAATTGAACTCAGGACCTGGAGCTTGCCAAGCAGACACTGGAGCCATTGAGCTAAATCCTGAGCCCCAGCCCTTATTGTCTTGAGACAGGATTTCACTATGAAACCCACACTGAACTTGAGGTCAGCCTCCCAGAGGGTGGCATTATAGGCCTGTGCCACCCTGCCCAACAGAAAGATTTTTAAATCCTAGGCTGAAGGAGAAATGATGGCTAGGGATGTACAGCCTGTGATCCAGCTACTTGGAATGAGGTGAGAGGATCTCAAGTTTGAGAGAAACCTGGACAGCTTAGTGAGATCCTGTCTCAAAATAAAATGTAAAAAATAGTGACGAGGGCTAGGGCAGTTGCTGCTAATGGCCTGTGCACCCCATCTGCTGCCTCAGCCCAAAGGTACCAGTGGCCTGACTTTGGGAAGAGAGGCTTGAATCTTCGAGGTAGGTGCTTTCCCTGAGAGGTCAGGCTGGACCCTGGGAGTGTGCGAATGAAGGGACGGGCTGAGCCCATTCCAAAGAAAGGGGGCGGGAAGGTGGTGTGTCAGAGCTGGCTGCCGCGAGGTCAGCTCTGCGGTCCTCATGGTGCATGCAGGTGTCTGCTGCTCCTCCCTCCCAGGCAGGTGTGTGCTGCACTGTGGGCCGAGGTCCCCAGACAGAGCGCTTCTCCTTCATGGCCCTGCCTTTCTTCCACCCCTCCCAGCTCAGCTCACAACTGGAGCAAAGTGGTGTGGAGCTGACCTGTGCAGTGTAAGTGCTTCCCACAGAGCCCGGTGCAGCCGCAGCCCTGCATTCCTGAGGCTGCTGGGGAGGGGTCAGCCAGGCTGAATGTGTGGCTCACTTAGGAGCTTTTTAAAACTTGATGGTGCAGCCTCCCCAGAAAGCAGTTTTGCAGCCCTACAAACTACCCCTTGTTCCCATGTAACCCATGGGTGCGCTCCTGGGCGTTTACCTCCTGGATGTGGAAGCAGCGGCTGCACTGGAGCAGCTCTGGTCACACTGAGCGTCCTAGAGAGTGTGTCCTGCCACCTGCGGAGGTTAGTTCTAGCAGCTGTGCTATGGGAGATTACTAAGCAGGGCAGAGAGACTGACCGCGCAGGTGGCAACCTGGATAAAGCCTAGCACGTCCGCCATGCACAAAACACCAGCCAACGGTTTTGAGATAAATAGTAGCTGTGTGACCCTGGGCAGGTCGCTTAACACCTCGGAGCCTCATCTGTAAGAGCTCATTACACTTTTATCATGAGATTGTCCATTATTTGAAAATACACTCAGTGTGAGTAAATAATAAATTTTCCACAAACTAGTTGGTATGCACACATTAAAGTGTGTGGATCTTAAAAGCTTTATGACATACATGCCTTATTACGTCACATTCTGTTTTCCATGTCAGTTTTAAATAAAGCTCCTTGCGCCTCCCTGTATCGATGTCACAGCCCCACATGGGTAGAAGGTTGTGAGTTACTCCTCCCTCCCTGTGCTCAGTGCGTGAGGCCTGGCCCTGCACTCTTCCTGCCCAGGGGCCAGGTGAGGTTCCCATTGCAGGTCCCTGCCTTCCTCACCCCAGCGCTGAATATGATGCTCAGCTTCTGCTTAGCTTCTGGAGCAGAGACCCCCTTGTTTACTTTCCGCACCCAGGCCTGGCAGAGCTTACCACCGGCCTGTAGGATGAAGATGTCAAGTGTGAGCCCCAGCATGAGGAGCAGAAGGGGCTTTGTCCCTCCTCGTAGGCCAATGGGGCTGTGCAGGGAGGTGCCGGAAGTGGCACCCGCCTGCGTAGACTGCCAGGAGGAGCGACTGTGGGGAGATAAACTCGAATTTACTCTTGCTGTTGAAAATGAAATAATTTGTAAAATCAGTGACAGGATGCTTGCCAAGGGCCTTCCAGCTGAACCCGGAGCTGGAGGCCTTTGTGTCTCCTCTGGGTGTCGCCACCTCTGGTGGAGCTTGGGTGAGCGGAGTTCAGACAGAAGAGGGGCGTGGGGGGACTGCTCCCCGCTGCCCAGGAAGGTAGCTGAAGGTGTCACCGTCCTACAGAGGGGAAGGTCCCCAGCTGAGCTGCTCACTGCCCTTCGCTGCACCAGACGTGGGTCCTGCACGGGAGAGTGGCCGAGGTGGTGACTTTATGCAGTGCCTATCAGAGCTGGCTGTCTTGTCCAGGAGTAACTTCGTTAGCCTTTCTTTGGAAGAAGAGAAATGAAGCCCTTTTTCTTCCACACTAATATCTTCCACACGAGTAGCTCTGGTCACCTGACTTTTTTTGGAGCGTTACTGGAATTGGCAGAGTATTACTCTTTAGAAAAAGAATTTCATATGTTGCAGGATGACTCTTTTCTGTGAGATTCATTTTCCCTGCACAGCCCAGGCAGCCTCTTATTATGTAGTGTGCAGGATAAATGAACACTACCCCTGTGTGCGAGGGAGAGCTAGAATTGAACTAAGGGGACTTTGGAAGAAGATGAAGCATTGTCAACCGGCTCACACCATTAGCAGGAAATAGGACTGATTTTATTCAGCATTTTCCTCCTTTGCAGTAAAATGACTGTAGTTACCATTAAATTGAACTTGATAGGCTTTCCTGACGCCCCCCTGCTGGGCCTCCTCAGAAGGGCTCAGGAGAGGTCCCACCCCCCTCTGGGAGTGGACACCCATTTGCTGTGTGAGCTCAGGCTCCCGCTTGGCCAAGCCGGTTTTCAGTTTGAGGAACCAGACGGGCCTGGGTCCTGAGGGAGGGAAACCCCAGCGTTGGGTCAGAGCATGCACTGGGGAGCACGAGGGGCCGGAGCTCACGGTGGTGTGGACTCTGGGTCTGCGGGGTGGTGCGGTCCTCAGCAGTCCCTCTGTGTGTGTGCAGTTTTACTTTCTATCTGTGTGAGCACCTCACTTGTCAGCAAAGAGTTAGTGTCAGAAATGGTAGTGCCTGCGTGGCTCTGAGAGTATGTACTTTGTAAGCAGGGAATTTCCATTTTGATGGTGAGTAGAAAATTGTGAATGGCTTTAGAACAGAAGTCCTCCGAGTGTTCTCCTGAGCCTCGGGGGTTCTTTGTGGCAGTGCTGCCCTCTGCTCTTGTTTCTATAGCTCTCCTAAGACCGGCACATCTGAAGGTCAGTGCCATTGGCAGTTGCAGACCCAGCAGGTGGTGGGCAGCGGCCTGGTTGGTGGGCAGCTGTCCTGTGCTCTCTGGCTCCAGACATTGGGTCCCTGAATCTGCTGTGGGTGATCTGACCGACGGACTCGCCGAGCGAACACACAAGGGCTCTGCTGTGGTGGTGTTGGGGCGTTTTCTTCCCTTTGCCTCCAGACCTGGGCAGGCCTCCTCCAGTTGCGCTGAGGTGCCTGTCCAAAGCTAGGGATTATCCAGTTTTGGGGTGAAGTAGGTGTCGTGAGCGCACCCTATTCCAAGCAAGAGCGTTTGTTCAAAGTAGATATGCAAAAGGAAGCACTTTAAGAGTCAGTTAAAAAACAATTCTTTTACCCCAGAGATAAGCAGATTAACAGTATATGGTGTCAATATTTTGGCTGCAGGCCATTATCTTGCTATTGATCCAGAAATACCCTGGTATAATTGTTTCTGTATGCTTTTTCTTCTTCTTTCAAAATAACATGATCTGCTTTCTTTTCCTTTGTCCCTTTCACTGTCCAGACTGAATGACAGGATTGCATTTGAACAGGAAGGAGAGCAGTTGGAGTTGTGTGTTTCCTGTGTCAGATAGCTTTGCTTTTTATCCTGAACTTGATGTAATGGATCCTTTCCCACTTACCTCTTATCTGTTCTTTAATAACTTTCCCCAAAGATGTGTTTCTGAATGCTCTTTTTAGCATCTTGGAAGGTACTTCCAGTTCTTTGCAATGTGTTTGGGGTTTGTACTTGTTTATTGTCTGCTGACTATATTTCCTACGCTGCGTTTTTCAAAAGAGAAATGCCACAGAATCATTTTTGCTGATGGCTGGTGAAGGAGACACTCATCAATAGCTGAAAGAGGAGAAACTGGAACAAAAAGCGTAGCTAAAGTGGTTTTGTGGGAATGTGATTACAGAGTCGGTTTTAATAATGAGAGGCTGTTTGGCACTGTTGTCTCTGTGAAATGGGCTTGAGGGGCGGCTGCGAGTTCTTAGGGTCCACTGCGTGCGGACGGACGGCTGCAGTGGCCCGGCCGCCGGGGACGGGCTGGGAGGGTGGGGACCTGGGCCTGTTTCCTCCCCCCGTGGCCACCAGGAACATATGTGCATGTTCTTAGTGACTACAGCTGCCACCCAGCAGTCTGTAACAATGCTTCTGAGGAGGTTAAATCTTCTCATTTGTTTTTAAAAGAGAGAGAAGGAGTCCTCTAGGCTTTACATTGAGTTAGGATCCCAAGCAGGAGGGAGGTAGGAAGTGAGAGGGATTTAGGCGAGCAGGATTTTCTCCCAGGCCTCGCAGCATGTGGACACACAGATCAATTTCTTATCCTGCGTTCAGCTGGACACTGGGTTAGAGACTGTGTTGATCGAGACATCCCCTCCTGTTTCATATCATGTAACGCATTCATTGCAGCCACTGAGCCTAAATTACTGCGTGCTTGCTTTCTGCCTTCCTTTTTTTCCCCCTGAAATGGTAAGAACTCGTGTAAGGATGAAGTTAGTTTATCCGTGCTAATGCTTTGATTTTTCTTTTCTCTTTCTCTTTTGCCACAGTAGGTAACCAGTTAGGGGCCTTGGTACATCAAAGGTAAGCAGTGGGTTATGTTTTATTATTTATTGATCATTTCTAATTGTTTATTGATCTACCATCTGTACTAGAGTGCTAGGAAGTCGGATGTTGGGAGTGTGAGAAACCATGGGTTCCATTTCTTTATGACTCCGCTTCTCCTCCACCCTTTTCCAAGACAGTGCGAGCCAAGGGATGAAGCGATAGAGGGTACTGGAAATCAGCCCACAGCAGCTGAGAGGACTTTCAGGACGCTGGAGTTGCTCTCTTCCATGCAATTAAACATACATTTAATTCTAAAGGGAGGAATGTGCAATTGCCCTCTCATTCTGGGGTCTCGGCCGTGTCTTAGCACTTTCACTCGAGAGTGCAAGGCCTGGACTCAGGGAGAGCACTCCTGGTGCTGCAGATGCCAGGATACCAGCCCACCTTGGTGCTTAGAACTGGGCTGAGAGCCTCAGCCAGGTGCCTGGCTGGCCCTCTGCCTCTGTCGCCCTCACAGCCTTCCATTAACTGTCAAGGATTTGGAGTAGTATAAAGATAGCTGAGCTTTTACAAGCCAGTCCATAAGATAAGCTACTTGTTGTCACACTGTCATCTTTAAAAGAGGGAAGAGTACATAGGACACTATGCCTTTTTTTTTTTTTTGCCTGTAAGTCGTCCCTCCACCTTTACAACCAGCAGCAAGGCTCTGTCCTCTGCATTGTGTGTGAATTTTGAAGACTTTATAATAAATACCAGGGATCAGTTAACCAAAGGATTTATCCCAGGTTCTTGTTTGCTTTTTTTTTTTAGGTTTTTTGAGGCAGGGTCTTGCTTTTTTGTAGTTCAGACTGGCCCTGAGCTTAGCCTCAAACTCACATCACAGCAATCCTCCTGCCTCTGCCTGCCAAGAGCTGCGATTACAGGCGTGAGCTACCACGCCCAGCACTGTGGTATGTGGTACTGATTGCTGCTGGGCGTGAGTCTCCACGCCCAGTATTATACGTGGTTTCCAGGATCGAACCCAGGCCCCTGCGCTTGCAAGACAGGCACTGGAACCACTGAGCCAAATCTCCAGCCCCTTGCTTTGTTTTTTTAATTAAAATTTAAAAATGAAGCTGTTAATATCAAGCTGTGAATTTCCTATTACACCATAATTAGGGTGTTACTTCCCAAAATTATTACACTTGATGTATGAGGCAGATCTCAGCCTCGGTTTTGGTAAAGAGCCTTTTCTTCCTGGAGGAAGCAGCTCCTCTCAGGATGTTTCTCCCCCAGAGGCCTGCTCAGTTCCTAGAGGCCTGGGAACTGCCCGAGCTGTGACAGAGCACCAACGTGGTGCCTTGAAGCCTCTCGTCCATCCCAAGCAGTGTCTCTGAGCAGAGTCTGCTTGTGCAGCACACAGTAGGAGCCGCAGTTGGCAGCTCCGAATCAGAGTGGGCAGAGCACACAGGCTGACAGCCAGCAGCGTCTGCTACAAGTTGTTAGGCCAGTGGGGCTGATTAGGAGGCCAGGCGCTGGCTGATTTCGGGGTGCAGGCGCGTGTCCCGAGGAGATGGGCACTCCTGCACCCGAGCTGGGGGTGTAAGCTGCACCAGGAGGAGACACTGCACTCATCACAGTGACACAGTGGCAAGTGCTGTTTATGCTATTGCATTTCTAAGTGCCACACTTCCCTGAAAAATGTGCACGTTATTCAGTCCTGCTTGTGATGGGTAAAAATCTAGCTGTGTGAGAGATGTTTTAAAAAGCTCACCTTTTATTTTTTTAAACTACTTGCATTTAGCTTCCTCCCAAGGTAAATGTTTGGATTTAATTGCCTTCTGGGGGTGTTAGGCAAATTGGACATTGTCCACAATGCACTGTATGGCGCATTTGAAGGTTTAGTTAAATGAGCCAATGTAGAAGTTTAAAAAAAGAAAAGGCATGCGATGCATAGGGTAGCATTTAGGAAAGTTCCCCACAGGGTGAGGGAGGGGTCCCCTGTCCGGTAGCACTGAGCAGCCCTTGTTGGCTACACGTTCCTGTGGGGTGTCTCACGTGGAAAGACATAGCTGCATTGCAGGGTGGCCAGGAGGTGGTGGGAAAACTGGGAAACCTGAAAGTGAAGGAAGTGGGTGTCCTCCTCTGGAGAGGACTCTGTGATAGGAGCCCAGACCCCTCCCTCCTGGGACTTGAGGGGATCTTCAGGATCCCGGGACTGATGGCCCACATGCCAGCAAGGACCTCATGAGCCGTGAATTAGTCAGCAGAAAGCAGCTCTGCGAGGGAAGGCAGGCCCTGGAGGACTTGCTGGTTTTAGGAAACCCAGACATTTCTTCCTCTGATAGAGACCGTCTGCAGAGCCTGGGTTTGTTAGTCAGCTGGCACAGCTTACTTCAAGTCTTGCAGCATTGCCAGTGTGGGAAATTTGGAAATCTGAAGTAGCTGCAGAATTTTGTAGTCTTCAATTTTTCCAATATGTTTTTGTTTGTAGGGCAGTCATAACAGAAGAATTCAAAGTGCCTGACAAGATGGTCGGGTTTAGTGAGTATCCACGTTATCTTCTTTCCCCCTGTGTCTGTGCCATTTGTTCGCACCTCTCGTGGGAGCGTAGTGGAATTCTCACATGCGTTTGCACAGCCCTGAGCTGCAGTGGGTCTCTTGGGCCACAGGAGAGACCAGCGTGTTGGGCAGGGGCACGGCCGCCTCTGCCCTTAGAGTCCATGTTGTGCTGCGTTTCACACGTGTCTGCGGCGCGGGTGCCCATAGAGTTCCCACAGGCTCAGGGAGACCAGCTTGGTTTGTTGTGAGCTGTGAGCCAAGTGTAATGTTTGTTGAATTCATTAAGCCACCCGTGCATGGTTACATGTGAGCAGGAGCTGTATTCTGACCTTGTCCAATTTGTTTCAGTTATTGGCAGGGGAGGTGAGCAGATTTCACGGATTCAAGCAGAATCTGGTTGCAAAATTCAGATTGCTTCAGGTAAGACCTCTTTTCACAAATCTCAGTTCAGTAGAAATAAGTTCTTTGCAAATGTTTCCAGCTTCAGTACTTTTGTGTATTGCTTAGAAATGTGGGTTTGTGAGTAAGTATGTGTCACCGGTGTTTCCTTACACTTCGGAGTTGGACCCCTGCGGGAGCGCTGGAGCAAACCAGCCAGGTACAGCCTCGCCATGAGCGCCATGACAGCGGCGGTGCCTAGGACCTGTTGTTTTCTGCACCAGAATGTTATGCCAGGCATAGTGGGACCTGATCCTGTGGTTTGGGGGTCACTCCTGGGAACGGCACACTGGCTCCCCTGGACAAGATCATCCCGTCCCTTTGTGGAGAGAGGACGGCACAGGGTTCTGGCCCAGTCAGCATGTGGCAGACACATTTCCAGGAGTGCCAGTTTGGGCCACGTGATAGGGAGAGGGACAGATTAAAGAGCAGTTTTTATTTTATTTGCAGTTCTGTTGTCTCATTTGAGTTTGACCTTTTTCCTGTGGGGATACTTGGTTAGAGAGATGTTTGTCATTTAAAAAATACTCGTTAGAGTGTCTCAAAGGCAGTAACTGCAATTAGCTAGTTCTCTTTTTTGAGGAAATATTTTTAAGAAGCAGCTCTTTAGAATCCAAAGCATCATGTGTGGTGTTGAAACCTGCAGTTGTGCCTCTGTCAGATGGCCAGGACCGTGTGCACACAGGGTTGCCCATTCCTCGGGACAGACCTGTGATAACTGGTGACGTCTGAAGAGCTCGCTTCGAGTCCCTTACTGATGTGCCTCAGAGGTATTTGCAAACTTGCAAGCGTTAAGCTGGTCCACTGCGGAGACACTGAGGGCTAGCACGCTCACACGGCTCAGCCATTTGACAGCTCATGGGTGGTACTGAAGCCGAGGCTGGGACTTAGGACCAGTTCATGCCCCTCTGCTGTGTCCTCCTAACTTCCCTTGTGGGCCTTGTTTCTCCTTGACAACCAGCTTCGTGTCTGTCCCCAAGTGAAGCAAACTGTCTTTTTCGGAGACTGGGCTTCTGTGGGCTGGCGAGGAAGCGGCCCTGGAGAGCCGGTCTGCACACAGGCAGAGGCACCTGTTGCCTGGTGCCCACCAACACACCTCATCTTCTTGGTTCTTCTTATAGAGAGTTCTGGGATTCCAGAGAGGCCCTGTGTACTTACCGGAACCCCAGAAAGTATTGAGTAAGTTTGTTTTATTTACTTTTCCTTTCACTCTTCTTCCTCCTTCCCCAAGTGGGGAGAAATGAAAGGGCAGAGTTGTTACTGAACACTGTTGGTCTGTGCTGCAGCCTGGCCCCCAGCAGGTACTCCAGTAGCAAAAGACAGGGAGGTGACCACACCAGGGGAGCTTTCCGTGACTTTCCACACAGGAGGTGTCGCCTCTTCCCACACCCTGCAGAGTGCCTCACAGCTGACCTAACATCTCCTTCACAAGGCAGGGCCTCCTCAGGCATGGACATCAGCCACCTGAAGACGCGAATCAACTTCCTCCTTCCTATTAGCCTCCATACCTGGGCAGGTCCGGATCGGAGGGCCTGTCACTGGGAACTGCAGAGTCCTGGCACCAGGAGTTCTGTTGGAGCCCAGCCCTTTACCCTTTGGCTATTAATGAACCCGGAAAACCTACTCTTCGTGGCCTTTGCTCCTCCACTGAGAGGGCTACATAGAGCAGCCAGAGGGTCTCCTGACTTCAGGGCCCTGGCACCAGCCCTAAGCGGCAGTACTCCTCTGTCTGGTGCCGCGTGCTCAGAGCCTGTGCCAGAGGCAGGCCTTCTAAACCTGAGCCCCCGGGCAGGGGCCATGCCAACTCCAGTCATCTCACTTTTCTTTTTCAATCTACTGCATAGTGCTGCATATGGGCACGGGGCGCTAAGATTATGTCTGGCTCGATAGGTAGGGTTGTTTTATTGTTTCCATTTCTCAGGGAGTCTAGATGAGTTTAAATTCTCTTGTTCTGCTGCAGCATTGCAAGTGGTGAACCAGAATAAATACCGTGGCAGGTGTGCATTAGAGGGCAAACTGGATGGTTGTGCTGGAGTCAAGGCATTTTTTCTTCCGGCTCAGGTTAATCTAGTGCACCAGCAAAGTATTAAAAAGCCACTGTAATGGAGAAGATTCGTAGAGTGATTCTGTACACAAAGACTACAAAGGAGATGTCTATTTCCTCTCTTCCATCTCTCCTCTAACATTCCTGCTTCATGCTGACCCAAGGAGTCAAAGCAATGGGATTAAAACTTAGGGGAGGCGCTGTTTTCTCCAGAGAGCAATACAGCAGCCTGTTCAGTGACTTGAGTCTTTCTCTGTCAAAGGAATCGAAATAGAGCCGGCATGTGGTGGTCTAAAGCATAAGTTCTGCATATAGCAGCCAGGAAAGATTCTGGTGCAGAAAAGGGAAGACATGAACCTGACAGATGACACTGGTAGGGTGGATCACACTGTCGCTGCAAGGCAGTGTCCCTCTGGATGGCCCGGGAGGCTCTGTCCCTGCTGGGCTGCACAGAGCAGCTGCTTGCAAGTGCGCGCCACACCAGGGCGTGGTTCCTCACCTCCTGCAGCTGCACTGGCGACTCATAGCCTTAGATGGAAAGTCAGAGCAGTTTTGTCGGTCGTAAAGAAGAAATTTGTAACTGGGAGTACAAACAGTGACTACTAACCCTCGCTTTCTTTCTTCCGTCTCTCTCGTTGCTCTCTCCTGCCCTTTCTTAACAAGTGTGTGTTGAGTGCTTACTCTGCAAGAGAGGTAACTGGGCTGGGAGAGAGATGTGCAAAGGGGTGAGAGCACGTCTCTGTCCCCAGAGCAGCTGGCATTCAGTAGGAGTCAGCCATGTCTGTGGGGACACGAGCGGGCACGGGGCAGTGCCCTTCTCGGCGAGGCTACATACCGGAACAGTGGTGTTGTGGTGTGTGTTGCTTTTGAATTCCAGCCTGGTAGCGTGGCGGATGGAAAGGCGACCTCCGGGGTTGTGGGCAGGAGCTGGAGCTGGATGGAGGGCGGCCTGACGCCTGTGTCCCCCTCCCTAAAGAGCCGAGGCCTTTAATGCTGATTCTCTTGTGGTTCTTCTCCCTCCCAAAGACAAGCCAAACGCCTCCTGGGGCAAATTGTGGACCGCTGTCGGAACGGCCCCGGTTTTCACAACGACGTGGATGGCAACAGCACGACTCAGGAAATTCTTATCCCTGGATCCAAAGTGGGCCTAGTCATCGGCAAAGGAGGAGAAACAATCAAGCAGCTGCAGGTACGTGAGCCCCATAGCTCTGAGCAGTACGGCTGGGCTGACCTTGCGTACCCTCTGTCCAGCCAGAGCTCCGGGAACTTTCAGCACCCACCACGAGAAAGGCTGTGCCAGGCTCACCTTCCCTTGCTCCTTGTTAGTTCTGTGCTCCTGAGCAAGGGTGCGTGCTCTCGGACTCGGCATCCTAGCCTCTGAAAGGCACCTGCCTCACGTCAGAATTGAAACAAGGCCCGCTGTATTTTTTACGTCAACTTGTTGCCAAGTAGGTGTCCCAAGAAGTGTAGCTCAGTGAGCTCCAGCATCCCATATCCAAGACACTGGGCCCAAGCATGTTTCTGAATTTACCGTCCCCAGCAAGGCTTAGGTGGGGGTGCTCAGTCAGCTGACATTCTGACAGTCACACTAGTGGCTGCAGCCATGGGAGAAAGGCCAGAAACGGGCACACAAGGGTTGTTTCCTATGCTGCCTCGCTACTTGGGAACAGATCCTGACCTCAGAGCTCTGGGGTGCTGCAGTTGCAGGTGAGGGGGACCTGCTGTGAGTCACTGGCAGCTGAGCCTCAGACCATGGAAATCCCAGAGCTTAGGGCTCAGGTTCAAGATGCATCTCAGCCCACCATTGGCGAGTCTGAGCTCTGGGGCAGCCTGCTGGAGACCCCTCTTTCCTCCCCCACTAGACGCAGCAGCCGCGGGCTGTCTGCCCACAGTGGGCCTACACGTTAAAGCACTGAGTGTTGTGTGGGGTATGAGAGCTTACTGGCAGTAGATGTTCTAGGCCCTGGAAAAAGACAAAAAGACTTTTAGGAAGTCCTTTTATGAGTCCTAATTGGATATTGTCTCACACGACCCACTGTGTACGTTCCTGGAAGTCAGCTGCACCAGCCAACTCCGGCAGGGCCTGGCCGTGGCCTGGTGTCCTGTGTCCCGTGGCGTCCGCTTTCTTTTCCTGACAGTGAGGGCTGTGTTGGTCTCCACAGGAGCGCACAGGGGTGAAGATGGTCATGATCCAGGACGGCCCGCTGCCTACGGGTGCAGACAAGCCTCTCCGCATCACTGGGGACCCCTTCAAAGTGCAGGTAGGACGAGGCCTGGGCGGTGGGTCCTGGGTGTGGGCTGTCAGCTGGTGCCAGCCTGGGGCTCCCTTTCCTGCCCCTGTACTGTGTGTACTCTTTCCTAAGCAAGCCTGGTGATGCAGAGGGTCAGTGCAAGTGCCGCTGCTGCATACATCCATTCAGAAGTTTGCAGATCTGAGACATCTTAGGTCTTGTTTCCACTGGCTGTGTCGTGTTCATTGGCACATTCATAGGTAGCCCTCTGGAGGGAGCATACACCAAGGCTGAAGGCTCTGGTGGCTGGTTCCGGTCAGGTGCTTCGAGGAGCTCAGGTGTAGCTTTCTGCTTCATTTCTCACCCTGCCTCCGTCAACCTGTCAGCCAAAGTTGAAGACGGATTATAGGTGCCAGAGCCACAAGAGCACATGTGTGCCTCATACCAGCGTCCTATGCCTGAGCTCCTAGGAGTGAAAGCCATGCTGTCCAAGGGCATGAAGGGATTGGCCTTTACTCACCCGTGACCTCTCCTTGCCATCGAGGAACTTGAGTGGGCTGTGGGCTACAGACAGGTCTGTCCCTGTGTATGCTTGGGCCTGGGATGTAACTCAGTGTGCTGCGCCTACCTGGCAAGCAAAAGGTCTTGAGTTGAATCCCCATTACTGCCCCCCCAAAAATGTGAATGTTCCGGCCACCTGCAGCCTGCCTCCCCATTACTGTTAGAGTAGCTCCATGGTGATGGTCTCAGAGAGCCAGGCCACCGTTTACCGCAGTGTCTCTTCAAGACCTCTGGGTTTTTTATCATTCTTGGTCAACTGAGCTGGTCACAGTACACACATGAGCATAGAACAGAGGGCTAACGGGGAGCCTGGGGCTTCCTTGGGCTTTGGTGACACAGCTCCTCTCCTTCCTTTAGGCCAGGCCCTTCCTCTTCATCTTTTTATAAATAGGGGTGGAAGGCTTTTAAAATTTTAGATTGCAGAGCTCGGCATAGTGATGTACCCCACCATGATCTCAGCACCCTAGGAGGGTGAGGCAGGAGTGTCACAAGTTTTGGTCCTGCCCGGGAGACCCTGTCTCAAAATTCAAGAAAAGAGCTGGAGATGGAGTAGAATAAAGGGCCTGGGTTCAATCCTCAGGACAGCCACAATTAAAAGTCAGGTTCCACCTAGCCCAGGTGGCGCTTGCCCCTTCCAGCTGATGGTCCTCCGGCTTCTCCAGCGCAGCCTGGGGTAGTGTCTTGCAGGGATAGGCTTCTGCAAAGAGTAGCTCACTGACAGAACTTTGCAGGAAATAATGGTAACCTAAGAATTTCAACATTTTTTAATTTTAAAACTGTATATTCCACCTTATTTGGCAGTGGTTTACTACATTCAGGTTAAATTGTTCTTCTTGCCCCAACTTTTATGAAAAACTTAAAATACTGATAAAAGTACAGTGAACAATTGTATATCTTCAGCCTACTCAGCATTTTACTGAGTGTATGTTTTTTCTTTACCGCTTAAAAGAAACAGATATTATGACATTTCACCTCATGCCCCAAGAACAACCAGGCCCAGTCCCCAATATTGTCAAAAAATAAAAACCAGACCTAAGAAACTTAGCACATATCCAGCTCATATCCAGTCCATAGTCCCATTTTGCCAGATGTCCTCAGGCTCTGATTGCTGGGGGGGGGGGTCAGTGGGTCTATTTTCTCCAGAGCCTTCTCGGTTCCTCTGCTCCCTGGTGCTGCATGCTGTCCCCCTGGGTGCAGATCCCCGTGGCTGGCAGCGCTGGATGGATGGACCCCTGAACACATCCTTGGGCACAGCACTGGGGAGTCTGCCTGGAGTGCAGTCGGGTCCGTGGGCGGTCTCGCAGCGTTCGGGGCCTGCTTTCATCCCTGGCCAGGAGTCTCGCTGCAGGGCCTCTGTGACGATTCTCCTCAGGTCTTTGTCATCTGACTTCCCCCTGCCAGCCCTCTCACTAGAAGGGAATGGCACCTGGAAACCTGGGGCCGTGGGCACCGCTCGACCACAGGCAGATGTGCGGGCCCTCACTGCGTGGGCCTTCTGGGCCATGTGAAAATCACATTTAGAATTTGATGTCTATGCCTCTCGCCAGCTGCCTGCCCAAGTCCCATGAGTACTATGAGTTCTCCCACAGCTAAGCAGTCTCTCGATATTTCAGCTTACATTGGGAGAGCTGGATCTGGAAGTTTCATTGGGTACCGTCATTTCCCCATAATGCCCTGCGTTGTATTTACACAGCAAGCGAGAGAAATGGTACTAGAGATCATCCGAGAAAAAGACCAGGCTGACTTCCGAGGTGTGCGTGGTGACTTCAGTTCTCGGCCGGGAGGAGGCAGTATAGAGGTACGTTTGAGTACTGGGCAGAAGGTGAGCGGGTAATTGTTGGGCACTATACCCCGAGCACCTTGGGAACTTGAAGTCAGCACCTTGCCTGGAATGTCAGGTCAGACTGCTGCATCGTGGGTACAAGGGTTACTTCCCCAGCCCTTGGGATTTGGCTTTATTAGCATGCTGCCCTGGTAAAGACCGAAGTGCACCTTTTCTCTGTGATCTGCTGTGAGTGCCAGTCCTGGAATCCTGTCTCATTGATAGGTGTCATTCATCTGGTACATACTATAGTTCAGGTGGATTTTGGGGATAGGGCCAAGAGCAGGAAGCCAGCTGCAGATAAATCCAGACCAGGCAGGCTGAGAGCAGACAGGGCCAGGAGGGAGAGTTACTGTGGTGATCAGAGCCGTTCGCGACGGAGACGTTTGGGTGTAGGAAGCAGCGGTGGCCCGGAGTGCTGTGGAGGTATTGGATGGTTATGTGGGTTAAAGTGCACGTTCCTGTGAGTGACAAGTAGTGCGTGTGTGTGTGCGCGCGCGCACGTGTGTGTGCTTCGCCTTTCACTACAGCAAAAAGATAAAAAGTGTAGAGAATCATTTGTATTCCGTGTGTTTGGTCTATTTATACTTCATTTTGGCAACTTTTGTTAAATCTTAGACTTATTTGGTGACTATTTGATTGTCAAAAATATAATGATTGGGCCGGGCATTTAGCTCGGTGGTTCCGGCGTCTGCCTTGCAAGTGCAAGGGCCCAGGTTCATTCCCCAGTAACCACACACAGCAACAGTACTGGGTGTGGAGACTCACACCCACCAGCAATCAGTACCACATACCACAGTGCCAGGTGTGGTGGTTCATGCCTGTAATCCCAGCACTCGGGAGGCCAAGGTGGGAGGATTGCTATGAGTTTGAGGCTGAGCTCTGGGCCAGCCTGAACTACAGAAGTGAGACCTTGTCTCAAAAAAAGAAATCATTAATATTATTTCTAAGAGAAAAAAGCATGCTTTATTATGCTGTTTGTGGAAGCACATTATTGTAAGATTATATTAAAGTCCTCAGAAACCCAGAGTTAAGGAACTGATGAGATCTTGTCCCTATCAGGTGTCTGTGCCCAGGTTTGCCGTGGGGATCGTGATAGGAAGGAACGGGGAGATGATCAAGAAGATCCAGAGCGATGCTGGTGTGCGGATCCAGTTCAAGCCAGGTTGGCTTCCGTGGTTCTCCAGAGTCTTAATGAGGGACGGTGGGGCCTTCGCAGGAGCCCCACGCACCTCCTGTCCTCTGTCCATCTTGTCACAGCATTCTGTCCCTGGAGTTGCTTCATGGCTAGGATGCACTGGCTTGGCACCTCCTATGCCAGTGCAGTGCCTTAACTTTAGCCCTGTGCTTGTAACCAGAATCCAAATTGCAAACCAAACTTGGTCCATAATTCTCATTGCAGCTGAATCCCAAGCATAAGGTCAGGGTTGGTGAAAGGAATTCTGCAGCCAGAATCATGAAAAGAATGAAGTTCATATACCAAGGTGCCACGGCACTCTACCCTGACGGTTCTTCTCTTTTTTTTTTTTTGTCCCCTCTTGAATAGCAGAGCACTTCCATTCCATAATTTTGCTAAGTAAAATATTTTTTTAATCTATTTGTTTGTATAGAAAGATAATGTAGAATCATGAAAAAAGGTAAATGTCTTAGAGGTTTTTATTTTGGGAGGAGTTGTTTGTTGTGGTAGTAGATGTTGACCAGGGCTTCCACACTGAGATGTATCTCCTGTCTCCTTTTTTTTTTTTGCGGTACTGGGACTCTTAACTTGGGCTCTCGTGTTTCCAAGATAGGCACAGTACCACTTGAGTTAAATCCTTAACTTTCCTTCTTTTTTTTTTTTTTTCATTTTTTTAGACAGAGTCTTTGCCAAGTTACCCAGACTGGGCTCAAGCTTGGGGTCCTCGTGCTTCAGCCTCCGAGAGTGCTAGGATGCCAGGCAGATATCACAGTGCTGTGCTCTTTAAACTTTATAAATGTACTTCTGTGGGAAAATTTTCTACGTTGTGTTCGCTTTTTCATGTCTCTGAGGAAAGAGAAGTGTTGCGACTGCTATTTTTAGATATCACTGCCCTAGCTCTGTTGTTTTCCTTAGCCTTTGTATTTCTTTGAGTTTGGCTTTTTTTCTGATTGCTCTCTTCTTAAAATAGCTGTACTTGCCTAAGAATTGAGTATTGACCTGAAGTAGGCAAGAAAATGCAATCGCACATGTCTCCCCGCTCCCAGACCGTGTCCCAGGCCACAGAGCTGATGGCGCCTCACCGCCCGTGTGGCGCTGGTGAGAACCTGGACCAGGCTCAGCCTGGCCTTGGTGCCCTTCTAATGGCTTTTCTACTCATTCCTTCCACGTGGCTCTGCAGATGATGGGATTAGTCCAGAAAGAGCAGCGCAAGTCATGGGCCCTCCGGACAGGTGTCAGCACGCAGCACACATCATCAGTGAGCTGATCCTCACAGCCCAGGTGGGTCCCACACTCTGCAATCTGTTTGCCACCTGCAGAACACAAGTGCACACAGGAGTACAGACACATGCACACACCTGCGCGTGCGCATGCCCTCAGTGGAGACCAGGGACCTCCTATGTCCACTTATTTCCTATTTCCAGCTGTCACCCTGTTGTCAGACCCTTGGTTCAGAAAGGGCCCCAGAACTCTACAGAGTCCTGGCACGTCCTGGCTCACCTGATGCCAAGCCTGTCTCTGAGACACACAGCTTGTGTCAGGAGCTGCTAGCTGTGTGGTAGGTGGGCATATCTCCCAGTGCAGAGGGCCGACTGGAAATGTGTGTTGAATGTGCCTAGAGCCAAAGCAGAAGCAACTGGAGTGATTTCCAGCTCTGCGTTTGGCCTGGGACCTGGGATGGGCCTTGGGAGTGCTCTATGCAGCTCCTTCTGAACCCTGGAGGGATGGGCCTGCCCCAGTCTACAGGAGGGTGTTCAGGGAGGGGCTGACCACGACCAGAGATCAGGCAGTGGTGCTCAGTTTGGACCAGCGTCCAAAATGCCCATTGAGAGATGCCTGTGAGATTAGCTGGACGTGGACGCGACAGAGAGTGCACAGGTTTTAACATAAACCCCTCAAATTACCTTGTTTACTTGTCAGTTGTCTCACATAAAAGCAGACTGCAGGGGCCAGGGAATTTAGCTCAGTGATTCCAGTGTCTGCCTTGTAAGCACAAGGTCCCGAGTTTGATTCCCGGTAACCACATACTGCAGTGCCAGGCACGGTGACTTACACCCACCAGCAATCAGTACCACATACCACAGTGTCAGTGGCTCACACCTGTAATCCTAGCCACTCTGGAAGTAGAAGCAGGAGGATTGCTGTGAGTTTGAGGCTTGCCTGGGCCACATAGTGAGTTCAGGATCAACCTGAACTGTAAAGCGAGACCCTGTCTCCAATAAATGAATGAATGAATGAATGAATAAAGCAGAGCACAAGGGAAAGTACTCCAGTTATCTCTGCTGTCTGCTGGCTTTGACTCCGGGTACATGTTCAGTTTGCTTGTCATCGGTGCAAGGAGACTTTGCCAACAGCTCCTCACTGTCGAGCGACACTTGGGCTTCCTCTTTGCATGAAGGAGCTCGTGGCCAGGTTTGCCCTCAGCACTTGGTAGACTAGGTCCTGCGGCCCCAGAGGGACACAGTGGCTGTGCCCACAGCAGGCCCTGCTGCACTCTGAGCAATGGAACTGCTCCCTGGAGGCCGGGTGGGGTTCTGCTCCTCGCCTGCTCCTCTGCCGCTTGAGCAGTCACTCGCTTTGCTGTTCAGGCTGGCCCTGAGCTCGCTGTGTAGCCCAGGTAAGCCTGGAACTCACAACAATTCTCCAGCTTCCGCCTCCCAAGTGCTGGGGTGACAGACGTGAGCCACCATGCCCGGCACTGTGGTGTGTACTGATTGTTGGTGGACATGAATCTCCACATACTGCATTGTTGATGTGGTTACCGGGGACTGAACCGGGCCCTTGTGCTTGCAAGACAGGTATTGGAACCGCTGAGCTAAATCCCTGGCCCCGGAGCAGTCACTCTTGAGCAGGTCTGCCCCTTCCCCAGGCCAGATAGCCTGTTTTGTCCATTTACTGGCCCAAGTGTGAGGTGTTTGGACTGATTGTCCACACATGCACCACACATATGTTCTGAGTGCTAGAGTCCCTTGGTGTCTAGTATCTGGCTTTGGCCACGGGGCAAAGGGGCTTCAAGAAAGAAAACCCAAGTCTCATGGCTTGTAGGTTAGTGCTATGAGTAAAGCTCAGAGGCCCCTGGGTCAGGTGGAGCGGGCACCTGCTGCCCGTTAGGCCCTAGGTACCTGTGCTGCTCAGCAGAACATGTGTCCACAGCATCCGTCCTCCTTGAGCACACCTAGGACATGTGTCAGTCCTGGGCTGAAAGGTGCCCGGCTCTCTCTCGTGTGGGGTGTTGATTACATCCTGTCACCAAGTCTCCTTCTCTGAGAGAGTGAAGAGTGGTGCTGGTGGCAGTGGCAGCAGATATCACCAGAGCCTTGTCCTTCTCAGGAAAGAGATGGCTTTGGAGGCCTGGCAGTAGCCAGAGGAAGGGGCCGTGGCCGAGGCGACTGGAACGTGGGGGCCCCTGGTGGCGTCCAGGAGATCACATACACGGTGCCGGCGGACAAATGTGGCCTCGTCATAGGCAAAGGTAAGTGAAAGGCAGTCACTTCGATCCCCCTTCTTTTTTTTTTTTTTTTTTAGACAGGGTCTTGCTTTGTAGTTCAGGCTGGCCCTGAGCTCAGCCTCCAACTCACATCACAGCAATCCTCCTGCCTCTGCCTCCGAGTGCTGGGATGACAAGCGTGAACCACCATGCCCGGCCTTGGAATGTGCTATTGGTTGCTGCTGGGCGTGAGTCTCCACGCCCAGTATGGTATGTGGTTACCGGGGATTGAACTCCGGTCCTTGCACTTGCAAGACAGGTGCCGGAACCACTGAGCTAAATCCCCAGCCCTCGATCCCCCTTCTTCCCCAGAGGGAATATGGATTACTCAGGCCTGTTGGCTGGCTGGCCAGTCTGTGGCATCAGCTGCCTTTTACAGGAGCCCTGCCTGGCACAGGCCTTGTCTGAGCTCTGGCTCAGCTGTCCTAGCAGGGGCAGGTGTTCGAATGTTAAGGGACCTGTCTGTGGTCCTACCCGGAGTAGCAGGCTGGTGACGAGCTCACCAGGCGTGGAAGGTTCTCAGGGGCAGTTGAGCTCATGTCCCAAGGGGGAGGGACACTCTGCAAGGTGCCACTCGTCAGATTTGGGTATTTGGCCTTTATTCTCTGACCACCACCCTTCCCAGCGGAGCAGACCCCTGTGGCAGGGACATACAGGTGGATTTGGTGGCCGTGTCCTGCCCTCTGCCCTGCTAGCTGGGAACCTGAGGATTGCTACGTGGGAGAGCCGTGGAGCTCTGGGGCTGCCCTGCAAGGCGCTGCCAGCATGAGGCCTGGGTGCAGTGGGGCTCGCAGGGCCAGGGTGTGTGTTTGGGGCTGGGTTTTCTAGCGGCCTTCTTTGTTTGACAACATATGGAGAAAATAAATCCTGCCCTCTCCCCAGAGTTTCTCAGATTTCTTCCATCACCAAATACCTCTTAGCTGCTTCAGGGTGCTCGTGTTGCAGAGAATGTGACAGCAGCCTGCCTCAGGCATGGGCAGAGCACTCTGCACCCCTCAGCTGAGATGGGCACCCGCCTCCGCTCAGGACAGTGGGTTCTGTGATGTTCCACCGTGCGTCTCCAGGGTGTCAGTGTCTTTCAGGTCAAGCCACTGTGGGGACAGCAGTGTGGGTGGTGCTTCCTGGCGCTGCTGCTGATGTGTCCTGGCTGTCACTGGGTACTTGAGTGCTGCGATATGTCCGTCACACGTGCCACCCACATACAGCATCTTTGGTGCTACCAAGAGATTAAAGTCTGTGGGCGCCTGTAGGGGCACAACCAGAGCCTGGCACTGTGGCCTTTTGAGTGCCCTTGTGTCTGAGGTTTTGGTGGACGGTCTGCAGCTGGGGCTCACTGTCCTGGCGGCTGCATCCCTTCGCCCCAGCCCTTGGGGCCACAGACCAGCCCCACGCATGTGCATGAACGTGTGCCTCCACAAAACTGCCCATGCAGACCTGGAATGGGATACAGCAGGGCGGGACTGTCAGGCAGGAGCTATACCGGCCACACAGGGTCTTTCTCATCACCCATGGGTCGCCAAGATGTTTCCTCTCTGGGGGAAGCGTGTGGGAGGGAAAGGGATCCACAGCAGCCAGGCCAGGCGTCCCGAGCTCCGGCCTTGGACAGACGCACGCCTCCCCGGGCCCCTGCCAGATTTCCATGATAAACACAGCAACATTGACAGATAGCGTGGCCAGCCCTGCTCTTGTCAGCCAGGCCTTTTAGCAGCTCTGATTAATTGCTTTACGATTTCACGTCCAGCCGGGGACCACTGGTGGGTCGCTTCTGCCCGCCGTCAGGTGGAAGAATGGGGCAGGCTGCTGAATGAGTCTCTAGACGGCCACCCTGTGCCAAGCTGGTGACCTCATTGTGAAGGAAGATGAACTTAAATTAACTCCTTCCGGCCCTGTGCTGCGTGGCGGCGCCTCCTTGGGGTATTGGCGTGCTCCCGAGGCCAGCAGGCCACAAGACTGCACAGGCTGGCTGGGCTCCAGGTCCTAGGCCCACCCGCCTCTGTGCACTCACCTGTCACTAGACAGACGGGAAGGGTTCCCAGGTCTCCGGGCTTAGCAAAATGGTTTCCATCTCTTCTTCATTCTGCATTGTGCCCCAAAACTCTTGTCCCGGGAAGACAAAGCTGCTCAGGGTTCCTGGATAGGAACAGACGAAACCCCTGAGCTCTGAGCAAAGGGCTCAGGGCCTCACACCTGCCCAGAGGCAAAACTGTTGGCTTGTTTGGCCCTGGACGTCCCCAGGCCAGAGAAAAAGAATTCTAGGGGTTCTGTTGGAAAGCATGAGCACAGGACTTCGGTGGAGTTGTTTGTTCTTGTTTTTTACGTTTACATTTAAATTGTCCTAAATTAATGCTGTATGTGCAGCCATGCCCAGCCCCGGCACCTCTTGGCACTACCCATGCTGAAGGATCACTGAAGCCAGCTCCACTTTTGCCTCTTGACCCCTGTAGAGTTCTGTCATCCTGAGGATTAAAAAAATGTGTCCCCTCCTCTCTTGCTCTCCTTGCTAGAGGTGCATCAGGGGCTCCAGGTTCTTGTGGGGGAGTGATCTGTGTTCCTTAAGATTGGTTGTGACTGTGGGTGGCAGGGCTGCACTATTACTGGTTTTGCATCTCCACTGCCCACTGTTTGGGGCTCCTTGCTTCCCTGTACCATGCTGTCCGCATTTCATCTTTTGCCAACTCTGCAAAACTCTGCTTTAACTTTTCCCTGTGTTCTAGCTCCTCCTGACTCGCCTAGCAGATCTAAGTTTGTGAAATTTCAAAAGAAGAATCAGACCATTGTTATGGCTGCTGAAGTTTTTGTTATGCAAATTTCATTAAGAGACTGGTACTCCACGTTTTTTTGAAAGAGTCCAACTACATTTTCATTAGCCAAGTCATCCAGCCCTGTACTGTGTCCTCCCTGCCCCCTTCCCCACCTCCTACGGAAGTAACAGGCAGGGACTTGGACAGGACAAGGTGGGGTGTCACAGGCTCATCTAACTGCCCGAGGGAGAGCTGTAGTGGCTCCACCCAGCTGAAGCCGGGCAGCGAGTTGCGGTTCCTGGGTGTATGGGGAATCTGGTCCCTTCCCTGGATGACTTCTTTGGCTGTTGGCCGGCCAAGCTCTGCCGACAACGGGGAAAGAGAGCAGGGAGCAGATCACAGGGCCTCAGTCCAACCCTAGGGACAGTGCCACTGGGCCTCTGCTTTCCTGCAGCAGCAGCTGGGTGACAAAAGGAGCCCTGGGTTTTGTTAGAGCCCTGTGTGGCTTGTTGAAGTAGAAGGCAGCTCACGGGCCCACCTTGGCCAGCATTCGCCTGCCCTCACCGTTCTGTCTCTGCCTACAGGGGGCGAAAACATCAAGAGCATCAACCAGCAGTCAGGCGCGCACGTGGAGCTGCAGCGGAACCCCCCTCCCAGCACCGACCCCAGCCTGCGGGTGTTCACCATCAGGGGCGTCCCACAGCAGATTGAGGTGGCCAGGCATCTCATAGACGAGAAAGTCGGCGTACGTACCTGGCCCTCTCCTGCCCGGCTAGTTGTAGCAGGACTGTCTGGCATGTCCACGGTACCTGTCCTCCGCCGAACCTTGCGCTTCTGTTCCTTGCGTCCCGCGTCCTGGGCAGCACCCACCACTTGGCTGAGCGCAGGTCAGAGGCCCAGGGAAGGCCAGCTCCCGGCCCGACTCCCGGGCACAGCGGCTCACCCCAGAGTGTCTGTGCAGGCTTAGATGAACAGCGGGCAGCAGCCGCCCCATGCTGCCCCAGGCCCCGCGGGCGTCACCTGCCACAGCCCTGCAGGCGCAGCGTTCATTGACTCTGGCTTTAGTTTCAGGCACCTCAAAGCAGATAAAGAAAGGGAGTGTTGATGGAGGACAGATGGGCCACTGCTCACCTCAATGGGGACGTAGAATGGCAGAAAGAGCCCTGGGCCAGCCTAAGTTGACGGGAGAGTCAAGCAGGTTGGTCCTCCCCCAGGGTGACATGCCAGGGCAATCGTGGTGGTGCCAGGATTGGCTGTGTGGTGGTGCTGGTCACTCGAGGGCAGTGCCATGGCTGCCCGCGCAGTCGCTGTGGAAGGAAGGCTAGTGTGAGTGCAGAGGTGTCTCCTTCACGACTGTCTCCCCCCTGAGCTGGCTCGCCTGGGTGGAGGGCGAGGCCCCGCCGCAGGGCTGAGAGCACTCTGCCCACACAGGGAGCGGGCCTCGGTGCCGCCGGAGCCTTCGGACAGAGCCCCTTCAGCCAGCCGCCTGCCGCCCCCCACCAAAAGTGAGTGTTGCATGCCTGCTGCGCAGATGCCCGGCACCCTGTGCCTCGGCAGCTGTGTCCCCACACTGGTGGCACCTCCTGCTGGACCGCCACATGCTCAGCAGTGATGGGCAGAGCTCCCTGTGTCCCCACTTCGCTGCTCCCATGGACCTCCCTGGTGGGTGAGGGGTGGCAGAGCCCCCGCTGCGGACACTCAGGCGCTGCTGCCCGCCCTCCCGCAGCACCTTTCCCCCGAGGGGCTCAGGCTGCTTTCCCAACCTCGCCGCTAAGGTGAATGGAAACCCCCACAGCACCCCCGTGAGGTAGGTGGCTGGCACGGGCGAGGGAGGCAAGCCGGGAAGAAGCGGGGCAGGCTGGGCAGGGGCAGCTTGACACACACCTCCTGTCGCCCACAGTGGCCCTCCGGCCTTCCTGACCCAGGGCTGGGGCAGCACCTACCAGGCGTGGCAGCAGCCCGCTCAGCAGGTCCCAAGTAAGTGCTTTGGAGAGGGGCGGGCGTGCGGGGCTGCTCCCGGGGGCCCTGCTCCGCGGAGGTGGGGCTTGTCCCTCTGCTCCCGGGTGGCCCGGGCCTCCCCTGTGCCTTGCTGCTCTGCCCTCCAGGGGCGGCTGCACTCCTGGCAGAGCTTTGCCTACTGTGCTGCTCTCCCCGGCTGTCTCTTCATGTCCTCGAGGTGTCTCTCTGCCAGTGTCCCTCTAGTACAGTGATGATGGACCTTTTAGGGACCAGTGACCAGACAGCAACCCAAAAGCAACGTACTAATTGCAGAGTGTCAGTGCTGTGATTAAACATGATTACTGAGGTTTTAGTTTCGAGAAAAACAAATGTCCTTGGATGCTCAGCTGCCGGGGTGACGCAGCTCCACACCGACAGGGCCCTCTGTGCCACCGCTGAGAGCGCTGGCTGGGCAGGGCTGCGGCGCCTCAGCGCACACCTGGCTCTGTGTCTCCGGAGCGCTGTGGCTGTGGTCTCTTCCTTTCCGCTCCATATTTTATTCTGGGACACTTCAGACCCTGCTGTAAATTGCACTGTGAGTCCCACCCACTCCTGGCTGGTGGCACCCAGGCCTGCTGCCCTGTTTACCTGCCTCGTGCCTTCCTCTCTGCAGTCTCCCGCCCGCACGTGCTCTGGTCTCTGGCCCCTTCTCTCTGCTCCCTTGTTCCCAGCGGGCCTCTGAGGAGCCACTGCGGCCTCAGAAAAGCAAGGACCTTCCCCTTTGGAAGTGACTTGGGGCCACATCTGGGGCAGGTTAGGGGTAGTGTGGCCAGGTCGGGAGGTCTTGGGGCAGAGCTCTGGACCCTTGGTGTCTGAGGGCAGGGTTGGGTTCCCGCCTCCCATACCCTTTGGCTTGGGAGAGAGCAGTGCTCGCCCCACGGCCCCCTTGCGTCCTTGCTAGCCTACAGCGCAAGGTCAGTGCCCGCACTCCCCTCACTCTCAGCCTGTGGTCCTGAACAAGGCCAGGGGCACTGAGGGCGCACCTTCCCACCTGCTTGGGTTGCCATTTGGACGGCCAGCCCAGATGGCCCTGTGCGCCTCAGCAAGTGGATGCCTGAGCCCCCCTGACCCAGCAGAGCACGGCCTCGCTCAGTCCTGTGGTCATGCCATGTGATAGGGAGGAAGGTGACCCCCCACACCCTGTCCCCCTCCTCCCATGGCTGGTAGCTGCGTGTGCTGTGGCCCTGCACGTGAGACCCCGCCCATCTGAGGAGGGTGGGGTGAATGGGCTGGGCACACAGTGAGCGACACTCTTTTCTCCTCACAGGCCAGCAGAGCCAGCCGCAGAGCAGCCAGCCCGACTACAGCAAGGCCTGGGAGGACTATTACAAAAAGCAGAGTGAGTACATCATGGGGCTGCCGTCCACGGCTCATATCCCTGCCTGGCAGAGGCTTGTGGCTCCGACCTTGCCGGGTTCGGCCGTGCGGGCCATCGTGGCATCCTGCTGCTTGACAGTCCCACTGCGCCCCATCTCTGTCGGGCCACCCCAGGTAGCTGAAGGGAAGGCGGCCTGGGGGAAGGGACTCAATAGCCTAGGTGCCAGCAGTGCTGAAGAGGTGGTACCAGGTGGCATATGTGTTGTGAGCTCAAGGTCCTGACGGCCCCCGTTCCCCGTTGTCAGAGTCCCTTCCTGTTGCCCTAACTGGGACGTTGTCATGGGCAGGGGCCTGGTGGAAGTTCCTTCTTCCCCAGGTGCCCGAGGCCATGTTGCCAACTCCTGGTGGACTGAGGGGTGCTGAACACACACCCATGCTGGACATGCTGGCTCTCTCCCCAGAGCGTGGCGGGCAGCTCCCCAGCAGGAACACCTGTGACTGCTCCCGCCACACTGACCGCGCTTTCTTGTCTCCCAGGTCACCCAGGCCACGCGGCCAGCGCTGCTCCTCAGGCCAGCTCGCCGCCAGACTACACGATGGCCTGGGCAGAGTACTACCGGCAGCAAGTTGCCTTCTACGGGCAGACGCTGGGGCAGGCGCAGGCCCACAGCCAGGTCTGTAGCTGTCCTGGGGCCGGGGACCCCTGAGATCCCAGCTGTTGCCCTGGTTCCTGGCTGGGCCGCTGCAGAGGATGACAGCAGCCCGCTCTCCCTCCCTCTGAGCCTCAGTTTCCTTCCCTGGGCTGCTGTTCTGAAAGGCTGTGGCAGCCCCGGGCATGCTGGGAGCCAGTGGCCGGCACATGCAGAAAGGGAGGCTGAGTCGCAGAGCGGGAGAGGGCTTCCCTCTGCAGGGGCGCCGCCCTGACCTGGCTCCCTTCCTCCTGCAGGAGCAGTAGAGCCCGGCCGGTGTGGGGACCTGCTCGGGACCGAGGCTTTGGAATCGTGGACCTTTCAATGAAGAACCTTTGTGTTGTTCTGTGAAACACTATATTTAGATTAACAAAATATTTCTAAAAATTGGGAAATTTAGCTACTAAAAATTGCTGATAATTTTTGCTTTGTTATTTGTTGTCATTTCAAACATGTAAGCTCTGGGACCCTTTCGGAGCCGTGCCTGCAGCCCCGGACCCAAGTGTGCCTCGGAGCAGCAACATTTCAACATGCTGTTTTTTGTTTCGTTCTGTTTTGTTTTTGTCTTTTTATTTACAGTTTTTTGTTGTGTTTTTTTTTTTTTTTTTTAAGTTTCTGTTGCAACAGAAAGTGGCTTGGAAGTCTTAGGTAGTATGTAACAAATTCTTTAAAAATTTTTTTAAACAGTATTTAAATATTCTTAAATGTGTAAATTCATTAAGTGTTTTTACTTCTAATTTCTTGTATCTTGGCTATCTGATTTTATTGAATTTTTTAAAACCTGAACTATTATGTATTGTAATTAATTATGTGAATTCTGAATTGAGACAGATAATTGTATTGCTGTCCAACGGGATTGGGAGGGGACATTTTGTAGGGCTTGTATAATTTCTAGAGTTCTAAGGGTAATATAAACATGTGTGGATATGTTTAGCAGACGTTTTTTCATGTCTCATTACTGGTTGCAGTTGTGTATCTAAGACCTCCAAGCTGGTTTTAAAAACAAAACAGAAAACCTTTATTCTCTCAGAAATATAAATGCTGTTATTTTTAATATTAAAAAGAAATTCAATATAACTTTTAACAAACACTGTGGAACATTAAACCGTATAAAAATGTAGTAACTATTTTTTAATTCCAAGGTGTTTTTTGCTTTTTTCTTTTAAATATTTTCTTAATATTTGTCAGATTAACTAGATGAATAAATAAACCTAGTATTAACCACAGTATGAATTAAATAATTGTGATTTAATAAAGGGATATGATTTCTGATGTTTACTGTAGTGTATCTTGTACAGATAACATGTATTTTTAAAGGAAAAAAACGGAATCGAAGCTATTTTTTCTTGCATTTTTAATTGACCTGAGGGACATTCCGTTTGAAATGTACTGAAATTAGTTTCTGGTTTTTCCTCCTTATTTTCCTCACAATGCTTGAAATGTCTAACTATTAAAAAAGAATTGGAGAGTGTTACGCACGCATGTTGTTTTAAAAAGGTGTTCTTTTTATTTGACTGACAATTCATTTTACACTCTATATAATAAAATTTCCACAAGACGCGGGTCTTGTGGACACAGTGTCTCTGGTCAGTGTGCTCTTGCTGCCCGCCTCCGCCGCCCGCCACCGTGCCCTGTGATGGCCGAGCATGCGTGTCACTCGCACGGCTGGCACCCGCCAAGCTCAGTCCTGCAGGCCTTGAATGAAGGTCCGCTCTGAGGGCTACTTGTGACCAGCCCTGTTGGTCACATCTCTTGCGACACTAAGAAGTCAGGCGGCTCCCTGGCACAGACACCCTGCCTCACGTGCAGCGAGCCAGCGCAGCAGCTGCCCTTGACCCGGGGGTCCCACCCCCTCCTGGGCCTCGGGCAGCCCCAGCCCGCTGCTCCCGAGCTGCTGGGTGCCAGCAGGTTATGTGCATTTTGTTCTGCAGTGCTCATGAAGGGAACAAAGGAGCGTCCTCCCCAGCGGGCCTGGGCGTCTCTTGTTCCGTTTCCTGGGACCACACCTCTCGCCTGAGCTCAGTCGCCCCCCCATAGCACCAGATCTGTTGACCTGGTTCTTGAGATCCTGCTGAGGGCTCCTCCGGCTCAGGCGTGTGCATGAGCGTCCGGGCCATCCCATCCCCACTGCAGGCATCAGGAGGGAGGACGCATCTGTGCTCCTTCAGCCCAGACTGGTGGAGAGCAGCCCAGCTGGGCCACGCCACAGCGGCCTGTTGAGAGCCGGAAGACAGAAAGGAGATGTGGCATCTTTAACTACACCTCTAGAGAATCGAGGTTGACATTGAGAAATTGAATAGTAAAAGCCCGGGGAGGATTGAGGGAGGAGGGCCTGGGCGCCGGGGCGGTAATGGGGACCAGGAGAGGGCATTACAGAAGACTTCCTTCTAATTCATCTCCCGAGCTCTGTGCCAAAACAGCATTTGGCATGGTTCACAGGGAGCGATTGTGTGATAATGAACCCTAAGGTGTCCCTTAATTGAAGACTGAGCATTGCGGTTTGTGCCAGGAGTCGTAAATGGCGTAGGCTTGCAGGAGGATGCATTTTCTTAAATGTATCGGTAAGTACAGATTAGCGCTCGTCCCCAGTGAAATGCCCATGCTATAAATTATGGAAATCTCTCTCCCTTCCTCTCTGATGCAATCTTTTATTGGGGGAAGGGGCTCGGGCCTGCAGGAGCAGGGGAAAGTTTGCAAGCATATGAAATCGGGCCTCGCGCTAACACGGCGCCCGGCCGCCCAGGGAGGCCGGTCCCGCCGGCCATCAGCAGTCTGCTGTCCTGGAAGGCTAAAGTGCTTGAGGCGCGCAGAGAGCAGCGCTTGCCTTCCATTAAGAAAGCTGCATGGTCATCATGGGGGCAGCCTGGGCTCGGGCGGCGGGCGGTGCCCGGGCCGCCTGCCAACTGAGCTGAGTCTGGGCCGAGGTTCTCCGCTTGATTCTGTGCCCCTAGCCTCAGGGGCCCCCGTGATGTCCTCTGGCCCCCACAGTAGGGTCTCAAGGGGCACAGGTGGCATCTTGAAAGTGTCCCATCCAGGAGGGCACCGGGCACAGGAGGGCCCTGGCTTCCTCTCTCCCAGGCCCACTCTGGCCCACGGGGCCCAGCTGGAGTTCTGAAGATGGGCAATGAAAATGGTCCTCATAGACTCTTAGAAATTAATGGCCAGAAAGTGGCCGACAATTCCGCAGGGGGCTGCTGGCCCGGGTCCGCGTCTCGAGCACCGCGGAAGGGGATGCGAAGACAGCCTTGCCAGACTTGAAACTGCAGCAGCCCAGGCAGAGGCGCTGGTGTCGCCTTCTACAGGTGGGGGCTCTGCGGGGCCCAGAGTGTCCCCCAAGGCAAGGTGATGGCGGGATGGAGATGCAGTCCCTGGTCAGGTTGGCACGCTGTGCCCCAGAAGCACGTGACATCGCCATCATCGCCAAGTCCTTGGTTCAGATCCACCCGAAAGGTCACACACACACTCAGACACTTGCGCACCCTTCCTGGCCCAGAGTGAGCTCCTGCGGGCTGGGGTGGCCAAGACTGTGCTGTGCTCAGCCTCCCAACCGTAGCACAGGCCAGCCTCGAGCCATGCTTTCCCCATTTGTCCCTTTTGACCCTGAGCATAGTGACCCAGGGCACAAGAAACCGGCCTGGCAGAGACGCGGGTGCTGGGTAAACTCCGTTCAGGCTAGTGACAGTGCTGCTGGCCCAAAGCAGGCGATGCACATATGCAGAGCTCCATGCACTGGGTGTGGACCGCGTGTGGTTGGCGGTTTCAGGAGCTGGCTCGGTTCTCCCCGCAGTGCTGTGCATGGTTTGTCACACGTAAAAACCTGTCTCGAGGGCCAGGGATTTAGTTTAGTGGTTCCGGTGTCCACCTAACAAGTGCAAGGGCCCGGCTTCATCCCAGTAATCACATACAACAATACGGGGTGTGGAGACTCACGCCCACCAGCAATCAGTACCACATACCACAGGGCCAGGTGTGGTGGCTCACGCCTGTGATCCCAACACTCGGGAGGCAGAGGCAGGAGGATTGCTGTGAGCTCAGGGCCAGCCTGAACTACAAAAGGGAGACCCTGTCTCAAAAACAAAAAATCTGTGTTGACATAGGGTTGCTGTGGTGATAGTGTGAGGAGGTGGGGTCGCTTGAGGTGATAGGTCATTCAGAAGGGAGAATGGTTGAGGACTTTGGCCTAGAAGCAGAGGTTCAGCATCTGGAGAGACTGTATCCCACATCACCGCATAAGGAAGGAGAATCTACCGTGTCCGACTTCCCTGTGGGGAAGAAGCACTTTTCTTTCCCGCTAGTGACAAAGAAACCGATTGCCTAGGGCTCTGGCTGGGTCCTACCAGGGCACAGACGGAGCAGGGCTCAGGCCGCTGCTGGATTGGCGACTGTGCCACCTGCGTGTTCCTGTGCCCCCGTATGAACAGAAGCGGGTGCATGTGCAAGAGACAGCTGGTGTGGTTCCGGGAACCATGCGGCAGAGCACTGAGCGTGCATGTGTCTCATAGCCTGGCTGGGGACCACCCCCACCAGCCCCGGGACCACCCAAGGCCGTTCGTTCACTGCTCTGCGGCTCCCACATGGGTGAGGACCAAGTCAGCAGCTCTCCTGGGGGAAAGCACCTGGCAGCTGGCTTCCCATGAGCACACCAGATGTCCGCTAATGTGGGATGTAGTGGCACACACTTGTTGTCCCAGCCCTCAGGAGGCTGAGGCAGGAGGATCATCATGAGTTCAAGGCCAGCTTGAGCTACACAGTAAACCTCCATTTCAAAAAAGTAATAATAGGGCTGGGGATATAGCTCAGTGGTTCCAGCACCTGTCTTGCAAGCGCAGGGGCCTGGGTTCGATCCCCGGTAACCACATAACAATACTGGGCATGGAGACTCACCCCAGCAGCAATCAGTACCACATACCACAGTGCCGGGCATGGTGGCTCACGACTGTAATCCCAGCACTCAGGAGGCAGAGGCAGGAGGATTGCTGTGATGTGAGTTGGAGGATGAGCTCAGGGCCAGCCTGAACTACAAAGCAAGACCCTGTCTCAAAAAAAAAAAGTAATAATAATAATAATAATAGAGAAATGAAAAATGGCAGCTAGGGCTGGGAATGTAGCTCAGTGGTGCTGGGCCTGCCTGGCAAATGCAAAGTCCTGAGTTCAGTTCTTGGTACTGCACAAAAAAAGGATAGCAGCTAGCAGCAGTGACTTAAGTCCAAGACCCCCAACTGCTGTGGTGTTTTTTCTGTCCTCCCTAAGCATCTCAGGTAGACACAGGACTGTCCCAGGCACTCAGTGACCCTTCAGCTGTGGCAGGTGAGTCCCTGGGAAAGAACCATCTCTCAGGGGCCCCTGAGCCACCGTGGAGGAGCCACAGACACTCCACCTCCCTCTGTGTGCCAGGTGTGCGTGACACATGTGGGTGGCACCTGATGGTCAGGGTCTGACTGGGTCGCAGCTTCTCAGTTCCGACCCACAGAATGGGCTGGGATGACACTGAGGTGTGAGCTCTGCAGGAGTCTCCTCCTGCAACCTCCACTTCCTGAGAGGCAGGTGCCGATGTCACCGCCAGCTGTGCCACCAAGGGCAGAGCAAGCCCCGAGATCCTCCAGCTTCCTGCACTGCCGGAGGATAAGTCGGACGCAGTGGGGCACCCCTGTCACCCCAGAACTCTAGAAGCCTGAGGCAGGAGTGTTTCTGGGGCTCCAGCCTCACCTGGGCAGCTCAGTGAGACCCTGTCTAATAGGAGGCCGAGGATTTAGCTCAGTGGTTCCAGTGTCTGCCTGGCAAGCCCAGTGTCCCCAGTTCAATCCCCTGTAACTACACACCACAGTGCCGGGCGTGGTGGCTCACGCCTGTAACCCCAGCACTCAGGAGGCAGAGGCAGGAGGATTGCTGTGAGTTCAAAACGAGCCTAGGCTACCTAGTGGGATCAGGGCCAGCCTAAAGTGCAAAGTGAGGTCCTGTCTCAAAAAACTAAAACCAAAACAAAAACAATAATTTAGAATATATTTAAACATTTTTAAATTTTTAAAATCACAGCCTCCAGCTGAGTGTATAGCTCAGTGGCAGGCCCTGGACTCCAACTCTACTAGTAACAACTAAAAGTGTGCACTCAGACCAAGATTTAACTCAGTGGTGCTGCCACCTGGCCTGCAAGCGTAAAGTTATGAACTCGTTCCCTGGTACTTCAAAAAAACAAGAACCAGGGGGGCCGGGGAGTTAGCTCAGTGGTTCCGGCGCCTGTCTTGCAAGTGCAAAGGCCCGGGTTGGATTCCCCGGTAACCACATAACAATACTGGGTGTGGAGACCCACACCCAGCAGCAACCAGTACCACATATCACAGTGCCGGGCGTGGTGGCTCACGCCTGTCATCCCAGCACTCGGGAGGCAGAGGCAGGAGGATTGCTGTGATGTGAGTTTGAGGCTGAGCTCAGGGCCAGCCTGAACCATAAAAAAGCAAGACCCTGTCTCAAAAAAAAAAAACCTAAAAAAAAACCAAGAACCAGGGAAATAAATAAATAAATAAATAAATACAAACCATGTGCTCAGCTACAGTGCATCCTGATGCATGAACTCAACTCCTCCAGGGCTGGTGTGAGTCAGGTGAGAGGAGCTCAGGCTCCTCCAAGCTTCGGAGTCTCTGTCCCGCACTCGGGCCGCAGAAGGTCCCGGCGCAGGACTTCTCAGTGAACCCCGCCCAGGAAAGGATGTCTTCATGTTCCTTTCCGACTCTTTAGGGTTAGATCTGAAACTGAGACCGACTGGAAACACAAGCGGCTGCATTCGGGTTGTAACTCAAGACTTTGTAAAACTAAAATTCCAACCATAACTCAAGTTATTTATATGTCAGGCTAGTCAAGGCTCAAAGATCTACTGTACCTCCCTGCATTTCCATTTCATCACTCCCTGCTTTGCTGTTGTTGCTGGTTTTGAGACAGGGCCTTACCACATAGTTCAGGCTGGCCTGAGACTCCTGGTAATCCTCCTGCCTCAGCCTCCTGAGCGCTGGGATGACGGGTGCGCTCTACCATGCCTGGTTTCTGCTGTGTTCTTGTGCTGGTTTAAACCTATTTAATAAATTGTGCCTTTAAAGTAAGTTTTTCAGCTTTATACTATAAATAAAAATAATAACTCTACATTAGTTGTACTGAACTTGCAGGTGGCGTTCAGGGCCTTCACACTGAGCTACCTTCCAGCCCATCCCCCCCTCCCCACTTTTATTTTGGAACTGGGTCTAAGTCACCCAGTCGCCTGGGTTGGCCTCGAATTTGTCACCCTTCTGCCTCAGCCTCCCAAATAGTTGGGATTACAGTTAATGTACCACCACACTCAGATTTAGTTTCACTTACCTGTACAAGGCTGACTGGGCTTCCCTGTCTGTTTGCGCACAAATTTTAGAATCAGCTTACCAATCCCCTGCCCTGCAAAAAACAAGTACGACTTGCTGGGGTGCTGGCTGGGCCTGCGTTCGGTCCACAGATCCACCTCAGAACAACACACAGTGTTCCGCTCCGTGAACCCAGAAACAGCCTTTTGTGGGTTGCTTTCTCTGTATATTTTAGTACTTTTCCAGATACTAATTTTTCATGCTTTGCTGTAATTGAAAATCATATTTCATTTGATTTCATCCCTTTCTTGGGGGTTCTAATAATACTTGTTTGTAGATATTGACCTTCATCCTAAATGTCTTACGTCCCCTCATTAACCCTAGTAGTGCGTGGGTCGTTCTCACTTCTCTCCACGCACAGTTGTGTCGTTGATGAAGATGATGGTGCTGTTTCCTCCAACACTTAGCCCGCTGTCTGAGGACACTGGCTGTGATCACAGTTGGTGGTCGTGGTGCGGATGAACCCACGGCTGATACTGTGGGCGACCCTTGGGAAGGATAGGCATAGTCCCAGCTCTTTGGGAGGCTGAGGCAGGAAGATATAAAAGGAGGCCAGCCTGGGCAAATGCATGAGGCTGTAACATAAAAAGGACCGCATGTAGCTCACTGGCAGAGCACTTGGGAAGCAGTTCAGTCGTTAGTACTGTGGGAACAAGTTTCCTTCTACCAGCTGGGATCTTCTGGCTCAGTGTTGTGAAAGTATCCGACACAGCAAGAAAGCAGCTCAAACACGACCATCAGAGACGGCTTTTTAATTCACATGTACCTAATTTGTTTGGTTCCGAGCACTTTGACAGTGTAAAGCTCGGTGTAGTGTGTATGTGAGCTTTGGGGGTGGGTCACTCTATGGCGTCCCAGCTAGCCTTGAGGGAGTGCGGTGATCCTCCTGCCTCAGCCTCCAGAGTGCTGGGATTACAAGTACCCAGCTGGGGCTATTTTCCTTTGGCTCTGTCTCCCTTTCACCCACTTTGGCTCCCCAACTATGTGTAATCTGAGCCTTCTCATACTTCCCCTTTCTCAGACCCCATGTTCTGCTTGTCTCACCCGGGCAGGCTGAAGCTTCACAAGGACAACATCCTTAGAAAGGCTTGGGCATCACCCGTGCCCAGCTTGCTTGGGCAATGTCAGTGCCTCACAGAGCAGCCAGCTAGGTCTTCTTGGGCCTTTCAAGCTCCAACGGGTCCTACACAGCGCCAGGTCTTGGGAGATGCCAGCTGACCTCACTGACCCTTCACAAGAGTTTCCAGGGGCTGGCAGCTGCCTGGCTGGGCCATCCTGCCCTTGGCATGCCACCCTCAAGCTCCAGGGCTAGCCCAGCACAGGTGGAGTGTCAGAGGATCTGGATAAATGTCTTTTCTGGGTGCCCGGAGTGCAGAGGGCAGAGGAGAATGGACCCAAGGGGAATGGCTGGAAATCTGGAGGTGTAGCTCGGTGACAGAGCACATGCCACGCCTGTGCAAAGTCCTGGATTGGTGCCCAGCATCACAACCCTTAGTCCATCTCTCCTCTGGTCCATTTAACACACATTTTCTTTTCCTTCCTTCTTTCCTCTTTCTTGTCTTCTTTTTTTGTTTGTTTTTGGTGGAGTTTTTTGTTTTGTTTTTTCATACCAGGGATCAAACTCAGGACTTTGTGCTTCCCAGGCAGGCGCAGCACCACTGAGCAACATCCCTGGTCCCAGTATGTTTCTTTTTTGAGACAGGGTCTGACTATGTTGTTTAGGCAGGCCTTTATCTCAAGGAGATTCTCCTGCCTCAGCCTCCCAAGTGCTGAGATAACAGGCACACATCATCACTCCTGACTCTAACATATACTTTGTAACGCCACACTAGCTGAGGGCATTGCCCTTGCATGGGGCACAGTGATGTGAAATTGTCACCAAATTTGTGGCATGAGCACTTTTTTTCCTCTAGGTACTGGCAATTGTACCTAGGGCCTTCACATTGAGCTACATCCCCAGCCTTTGTTAATTGTTATTTTGAGACAAGTTCTTACTAAGTCATTAAATGCCCAGGCTGGGCTTGAATTTGTGATCCTCCTGCCTCAGCCTCCCAAGGTGCTGTGATTATAGGTGAGCGCCACCGTGCCCAGCTGAGAGGATGACAAATCTGAGCTCAATCTGGACAACTTATTGACTTAGCAAGACTTTGACTTTCAAAAAAAATTGAAAGGCTGGGGTGGTAGCTCAGTGCAAACTCTGCGTTCAAACCCCCTCCCCGCAAAATGCTTCCCAATGGAAGACGTTCTATTATGATCCTCATTTTGTAAAAACTGAGGCTCAGAACAGCCAGGATGGTACCTGGGTCCTGCCCTGTCCTGGCTGTCACCAGGCTGGACATACCTTTGCTGATCTCCAGGCCCTGGGCATCTCCTAATGGGCTCAGAAACCTACATGTTTGGGCCAAAGAGTCTTTGAGGAGGGACAAAAATAGAAGCGACACTTTCACTTCAGTGTCACCATGTGGTGGAAGCTCATTTTGTATCGAATTTTTTTTTTAGACAGTATCTTATCTTGCTTTGTAGTTCAGGCTGACCCTGAACTCAGCCTTGAACTCAGCAATCTTCCTGCTTCTGCCTCCCTAGTCCTGGGATCACAGATGTGAGCCACCACGCCTGGCACTGTGGCATGTGGTACTGACTGCTGGTAGGCGTGAGTCACGATGCCCAGGCTTGTTGTATGTGGTTACCAGGATCGAACCTGGGCCCTTATGCTTGCTAAATCCCCAGCCAGAAAACTTATTCTCTAGCCCCAAGATTCACCGATGGAGCGTTCCTGCTCCATCCACAAAAGAAACAGAAGCCTCACGGTCACTGACAGATGCCCTATGTGTGCCAGGACCCTGTACTGGTCCTGGGCACCAAGGGACAAGGCCTCAGAGCCACCAGGGTGGGCTGCCATGTCTGTGTCCACCTGGGGCAATCCCCACACGCTGTGGCCCGGGTCCCTGAGGGCCTCACACAGGTGCTCAGGAACTATTTCCGGAAAGAAGACCCACGGAAACTCCGAGTGAAGCAGGGGTTCACCAGGGGCCCTCTCCCGCCTGCACCCCAACTTCTGTACTCCAGGACCACTGCTCTGTGACCCCTGGGAGCTCCCCTAGTCCTCGGGGTCTCTCACTGTCCCTGCCCTGCTTCCACCTTCCTCGGAGTCTCCACTTGGTAGATCTGGACTTGACTTCTGCCAAGGTTCTGCCTCAGTTTCTCTCCACCTCCAACCCCTGTAGAAGCCCAGCTTCTCTCCCCGAGGTGCCCTAGCACCCATCCTGGGGCTGTGGTGCTGGCATTTCAAGTGGTGCGTGAGCGCTGGGAAAGGGTAGTAGGCCTGAGTGCTCAGAGCCGCCCTTTGGATACCGAGGAAGCCTTTGTCTTTGGGGGCCTTCGAGGATAATTCCGGCTTGGGGCTGGGTCGGGGACCTGCTGTCCCCAACCACAGGCAGGGTCCTCTAGAGCCTTGTCCCGCAGCTGTGCCACCGCCCCTTCTGCAGTCGGGGTCGCCTTTGTCCTCGCAGGTGGGGGCGCCCTCAAACCCCGAGCCGCTCGGCGGGAACCCGGATGAGTGAGGGGAGAGAATTTCCTAGACCAGAAAGACTGCGTCGGAGGAGGAGGCAGACAGGGTGCGGGCGCGGGGGCCAGGGACAGAGGCAGAAGAGACGCTGGGGCACGCGAGCGAGCGGGCCGCGGGCTGGGCCCGGGCGGGGTCCCGAGCGGGCGCGGTCACGTTTCCGCCTTTCTTCTTCGGGCCCACCCCAGCGATCGATACCTGCGCGGGACGGCCCGCCGCTAATATCTTTTTAATGAGTTCGCGGGGCTTAGAGGCAGCGCGATCTGCCCTCCAGGGTGGATTTGTCCCCCGGCAGATGTTTCGGGAGGGCCGGCTCTCGAGGCCCCGAGAGGGGAGGGGACAAATCTCTGCCTTGGAGGGAGAGGCCCAGGACTTTCTTCTAAAGTTCAAAAGAAAGACGGGCTTTCACTCGACCCCCAAAAATGAATTTCTCGCGGACAATGGGCTCCTTTCTGCGCCTCCAAGGCCGGGGGGTGGGGGGACCCGTGCGCTGTTGTCCCCGCCTGCCCGGTCGGGCCCCCTACGCCGGCTCCGGGTTGACGCCCGCGAAAGGAAATGCGCGGGGCGGACACGAGCACGAGTGAACGAAAGAGCCTTGCGTGTCCCGGGACGCGGAGCCTGAGGGACGCCGCCGGCTCCCCGCGCGCTGCGTCCATTGGGCACGGGGTGAGGTCAGGACGAGGTGCGCGCAATGCCTTCTAGGGGCCAAAACGCGTCTTGGCTCAGCCCAGTGCCCTGCGCGCCCCACTGGCAACAAGTATGGGTCCTCGAGGGCCCAGGGCCCCGCCTCTCGCGCCAGGCCAGGCCCCGCTCTGTCCCACGCCTAACCCGCGGTACCCAGCCGTGGGGTGTCGGCCTGTCGCAGCCTCCCTCTCCCACTCCGCGGGCTCGGGGGATAGGGGACGCCCGGGCGGCAGGGTGACCTCCGAAGGGCCGCAGCCGATTGATTCGTTCCGCCCGGAGCCGGGCCGCGTGAATGGGGGCCCGGGTGGCGGCGGCGCGGCGCGGGGATAAAGATGTCCTCGCTGCCCGGGGAGGGGCGCCGCGCGGGAAGCGGGCCCTCCAGTCCTGGGCCGGCCCCTCGGGAAGCCGCGCCGAAGAAAGGGAACCGAGGCCTATTCAAGCTCTACGAGCCGCCCACAATGGGCCGATATACTGGGGCCTCTCCATTAACGCCCATGAATATTAACGAGATCGCCGAGCGGCAGCCCGGGGCGGGGAGGGGCTCCGGCTGGGCACATTCCGCGCCCGGGCGGCCGCCAGTGCCGGGAGTCATCAGCCAAGAGCTCCTGGACGGACAGTGTTTCCCTCGAAGTCTCCACCTGGGCGACATGAGCTCAGGACCTCGCCTTCTAGCTCCAAGCGCCCGCAGCTTGGGCGCGCCCCTTAAACCCCTTTCCCCAAGGCGCGTCCAGGTGCGTCCCGCGCTAGGCCGGAAAGGCAGAGCGAGCGAGCCCGGCGGCAACGCCGCAGGGCTGGGAGCGCACCAGCCGCCCCGCTGCTCTGGCGATGCTCCACTCGCCCCCGAGAGCTCCCCCAAGGTTTGCAGACCCAGAGGAAGCGAATACAGTTCACTGGCCGCATTCTAAGCCTTTGATCCTTGCAACTTTCGGAGCTCAAGCCGGGGGTCTGGAACTCAAATGCTGCGCCCCAAGGCCGAAGGCTACACAGACCCAACCAAGGGCTTTTCTCAGTGGAGCGGGGCTCAGGAATTGGCGCAATCTTGGAAGGTGGTGGGGGGGGGTCGCCTGTCCCAAAGAGAAACCTAGTGGGAAGAAACGGATCACAAAGTCCCGCACAAACCACTGCACGGAGAGGGTATGGGAGGCGGGTGCGTTCCGGGAGCTCAGCGGTCCTCCTCCCCTCGTCCTCCCCAGGTAGGTTCCGAGGCTCCCAGGGCTGCTCCCCGACGGAGTTCCCTCCTCCCAGGCGCTTTCCCCGCGCCCTCCGGTGTTGGCAGAAGCCAAGGCCTGGGCACCAGCCGCCCTAGTTGGTCCGTGCGCTCAAACTCGAAGCGACTAGCTCGACGCTGGTCCTGGGGAGGGAGCCAGGCGCCCGGATCCCAACCTGCCGGGCGCGCTCGCCCTTCCGCAGCGCTGCCCTCTGCTGGTGCCGCGCCCCACCGTCCGGCTTTCTGCCGGGCGCACCCTGCCTGCCCCGGGCACCAGTCGGCGGGGACCTGGCTCTGAGTCCAAAGCCCGCTGTGCAGCGCCCTTCCTTCTTCTAAGTTCCCACGCTGGGCCGTGGATGACATCGACCGTTTGTGTGCAACTGACGGCTCAGGACCTGGGGTCCATGTCTGCCCCGCGACGTCCCAGCCTGGAGCGGGAAGTTCTTTTCCAAGAAGCGTTAGGATAAGGTGTCGCTCGTGGGAGGCAGGTCGCAGCCCCTCCACTCGATCCGGCCAGTGGAGAAGCCCACGGAGTCCACTGTCCAGTGGAGACCTGTGAGCCAGGCCACCCGAGGGCGCAGAGCACCTCCGCGGTGGCATCTGAAATGGGGGGGCTTCGGCGGTGGGAAGGTGTCCCCAGGCCGCTCCCCTCCCTTGCAGAGCGTCTGGAGCTGGAGGTTATGTGGGACTCGAAGTTGAGCCAGGGAGAAGCGGTAGCCTTCCCGCCTCGGTTCCGGAGAGCGACGGCACTGCCCTGCTCTCAGGGGCCTCGGAACTGAGACAGCGAGGAAAGTTGACTGATGGAGTGAGGTGGGAGAGGAAGGAAGGGAGAAGAGAAGGCTGAGAAGAGGAGGACGGGGAGCGAGGGGAGGGGGGCAGGCAGGGCTTCCTCGGAGCGCAGCTCGCCAGGCCGCGTCGCCCGGGGGCCTGGGAGCTGCTGCCCGCACTTCCAGGTGCGCTCGCTCTGGGGCACAGCGGTTCCCACTTAGATGGGTCCAGGGACCCCTTCATGGCTCCCAGTGCCCTACAGGAGAGACCCTTTTCGGAGCAACCGGCTGCCCAGTCTGGATTTCAGCCTGCCCTATCCGACCCTCACCCGAGCTGCCAGGACCAGGACCTGGCCGCCCACGAAGCCGCCTCCTGCGGGTCGAAGCCCCGATGGCGGCCAGCTCTGCTGGGCAGTTCTGGGTGCCGGGGAACCAGGTGCACACGGCGAGCACCGCCGAGGGCACGGCCCGTTTTAAGCGAAGCGCGGCGCACTGTCTGCGCAGACCAGCGAGGCCAGCTGGAGCTGCGAGTGTCGGGTGACCTGGGCGAGGACCCGGGTAACCGAGCCCCAGGAGGCGCGGAGAAGGCCGGGCCGGCGGTGTGGAGCGCGTACCTCGCCCAGGACAGAGCGCGCGTCTCGCCCGGGACAGAGGCCAGGCGTTCCCTCTGCCCAGTCTCAGTCCGTCCCTGGAGTCTGGGCAAGCCAGCCCGGCTGCGCCCCCTCCCCGCCGACCCCTCCTCTCCTCGCCGCGAGCTGAGCCTCCCTCCCCGCCTAGCGCTTCCTACGGGGAGAGGAGGAGGAGGAAGAGGGGGAGGAAGGGCGGGGAGGAGCGGAGGGGCCGTGGCGAGCGGTCCGCGCCCCCGCCCTCCGCTCTCAGCCAAGGCTCCTCAGAGCGGCCGGCCCGGCAAGTCTGTCCTCCGACGTCAGGGGGTCATTAATAACCAATTAGGTGGGTCACTGCGGCTCCTATAAAGGCGCTGAGATTTTGCCAAGGAGAAGACGTCCTGGCTGGGTGTGCGACAGGCAGGCTCGCGCCGGAGAACCCCTCGCCCGCGTCCCCGAGCCACCGCCTCCCACCCGCCTGCACCCCTGTTCCCGCCCGTTCCCACCGCGTCTCTGCAGCCCTCAGGCCTGCTCTGCGGCCGGCTCTTGAGGTTCCTGTCTCCCTCTACCTCTCCGCCTGTGTTCCTTCTTCACTTTCTTCCCTTGCAGCCACCCCTGGCTGCCGCTCCCTCCTCCCCCTCCTGCTCCCCCCTCCTCCTCCTTCCCTCCCTCCTCCTCCTCTTGCTCATCCATCCTGCACCTCTCCCTTCTCCTCCAGCGCAGCCTCCCCTCTCCTCTGCTCCCTTCTCAGCCCAGCCCGGCGGTCCTTCCGCGCCGGTGAGCCCCGGGCTGCCCATGATGGGCTCCGTGCTCCCGGCTGAGGCCCTGGTGCTCAAGACAGGGCTGAAAGCACCCGGGCTGGCGCTGGCCGAGGTCATCACCTCCGACATCCTGCACAGCTTCCTGTACGGCCGATGGCGCAACGCGCTGGGTGAGCAGCTCCTGGAAGACAGGAGTCACCACGCCAGCCCCAAGACGGCCTTCACTGCCGAGGTCCTGGCACAGTCTTTCTCGGGCGGTGAGTCTCCCTGGCCGGGCCTTGCCGTCGCGCATCCAGCCCTGCCTCCCTGTCACGGGCCCAGGCTGGCAGTGCGCGGGGGCTGCTGTACCCACTCCGCTCCTGTGCAGCTGGTTGTCTTCACTGTCCCGGAGGCTCCAGCCTGGGCTCTGATCAGCCAGGCCATCGAGGAGGGTCGGATCCCAGCGACCGGAGGGAGGGAGGACGCAGCTGCCACGCCAGTGCTCCCTTCTGCCTTCGCCCCACCCCACCGTCCTCCCTGGGCTGGCAGGTTCCCTGCATTGAAGGCCTTACTAGGCGTGTAATAGCAGTTGACTCAAAAAGAAGGGGTTTAAAATTCATTTGGTTAACTTGGGCTTGACCTGTGAAAGTTCCCACTTAAACCAAGAACTTTAAAAGGCAGCGGGGGCTGGGAAGGGGGTGGAGGGTGGTGAGCCAGGAGAAAGAGCCCGAGAGAGAGAGAGAGAGAGAGAGAGAGAGAGAGAGAGAGAGAGAGACACGGAGAGACAAGAGAGAGAGAGCGAGAGAGAGGGAGAGAGAAGAAAGTTTCTTTTCTTTAAGATGTCTCAAGTTCTTATTTCTCATTCATCAACCCGCAAACAATATCTTTCCCGGGCTCTGGCATCTCTGTGCGTCGCCCTCTCTTTCCCTTTACGATTTCTGTTCCTCTCTTAATTTACCGTGAAGACTAATTCCACTTCCATTCACGCTATGTCAACCATCTAATCCCCCTTTTTTGTAAGGGGAATTCCTCGGCCCCTTTTAAACAACTCCCCTCCACATTGAGCTACAATTTACTGCTACAGCATTCTTCCAGGGCTAATGAATTTAGAATTAGCAATTTCTTTCGAATGGAGCCCAGTGAATGCGATCACTTTAACAGCGTGACCAATTGCCGGCCCCGCCGCAATGGACACCATTTAACCCCCCCTTTCAGCCGGCCAGCTCCCCGGGTATTTTCCCAGGTAGCTTAGAGGGGAACCTTGTAAGACACGGAGGCCGCCCCTGTGCGCCTGGCTGCTCCCACCCTGGCCACAGAGGCCCGACAGGGGGCCTCTCAGGGGGCTGGGGCTGCCGCTCAGCTCAGTCTGGACGGCCAGCTCTGGAGCTTGCCTGGAGCGGAGAGACCTGGGGCCTGGGGTCACAGCGAGCAGTCCAGTCTTGCCACCCTCTGTCCCAAGAGAGGGCCCCAGTACTGACCAGAGCCAGGCTCCTCCAACAGCGCTCCTGCCCGGCCCACCAGGGCACACAGGGGTTGCTGCGGGACCTACTGGCAAAAGCTCCCTGAACAAGACTGGGCCAGAGTCCCGGGTTGGCCGTTACCTCCTGGAGGGACCTGGCCTCAGTTTCCCCATCCGAAAGCCCACACTCAGCAATGGGCTCGCCAGTTCTTATGTTTTTCTTGGATGGAAGGCGGTGGAGATTGTAGGTTGGAAAATTCACAGAGGGACTAAAAACCTGCTCTTAGAAATGAGCAGGGCGTGCTGCCTGCTTCGGAGGGCAGAGAGGGGACCCTGATCACCGAGCCTCTGCACGTGATGGCTCTCTGGTCCCAGGGAGACTTCCCTGTGTCGGGTCAGATGGCACGCCCCATGTCAGGCTGCGGAGGTTGGCAGGTCTGGGCGGGGAGGGAAGGCCAGGGCTTTCTGGCCCAGATCACCGCAGGTGTTGACCCGCTCCCACCCCCACCCTCGCAGAGGTGCAGAAACTGTCCAGCCTGGTGCTGCCCGTGGAGGTGATCATCGCCCAGAGCTCCATCCCGGGTGAGGGCCTTGGCATCTTCTCCAAAACGTGGATCAAGGCGGGCACCGAGATGGGCCCCTTCACCGGCCGTGTAATCGCCCCTGAGCACGTGGACATCTGCAAAAACAACAACCTGATGTGGGAGGTAGGTGCCGGCTGGGAGGGGCACTGCGGGGACACTGGCTGCTGGCTGCAGGGGCAGCTTCAGTGTTTGCCCGGAACTGTGAACACGCTGGACCTGAACACCACAGGCGGGACCTTACGTGGACCAGGGCCACTCATGAGTGCAGCTTTCTCTCCGAGGTTCCTCCTTAGACCTCTGGGCCGGGCTGAGCAGGGAAAACCTGAGTGTCCTTGCCACCTGGCCAGCCCAGAGCAGTCACTGCTGCGGGCACCTCACAGACAAGGGGGACCCAGCGGGACTTTCTGCCGCTCTGGCCCTCAGGGGGGGAAAGCCTCCTGGGGCGGCCTCCCAGACACCTGCGTTTTGCTTCTGGCCCCAGAAGAAGCCAAGGATGTCCCCTAAGGCCAGCCACACTTGGAGTAAGGTGTGGCCACAATGGAGACTGGCAAAACCTGTGGCCCCAGGCAGATGACATACTGAAGTCATCACTGTTCTGGCAGGGTGGAGTTAATGAGTGCCTCGCCTGCAACCCGCGGGATTGCCTCAGCAGCCCTTGCAGTTGTCAGTCTCACTCCACGGTAGGAAACTGAGGCTTCTGACACCCCTCCCCCCCCAGCGCCAGGTACCAGCGAGGGCCACCCTGATGGCAAAGCTGCTCCAGCTGCCCTTCTGCTCCTCCTCTGGGGCCTTGGCCCTGCAGAACCTGAAACCCACAGGGCAGATGGCGTCACCCCTTGCTAATCGCATTCCTCCCCTGTTGCTCCCCCAACCTGAGACCCTGGGGAGCCCAGGTGAAAATCTTGCAGTGGCCACGGGAACAGGAGGCAGGGCACAGGGGCAGCCCATCCCATCCCGAGGCCTCACTTTCTCCTCTGGAGGCCTGAGCTGGTGGTTTGTTTTCAAGTGTCACGCAGGTCATAAGTTAAGGTGTAGTTTGACCTCTGGGTGTCCTTGGCAGCTCCCACAAAGCAGTTTAGGCCAGGCCAGGATGCTCCAGTGACAGCCTTTCCTCTCCAGGTCCTGTGTGTTCCTCTGGAGTCCTGGTCAGCGCTCCAGGTGGGCGTACCTCTGCAGCGCTCAGGGGAGCTAGCTGCGGGCCACTTTGTCTGGGCAGGATCCCTTGAAGCCCCTTTTTTTCTGGCAGTCAGGAAGCCTTAGCAGCAAGAGCATCTGTGGTCAGCCGGGGCCCTGGACACCGACGCCTCTTCCACCCCATCCAGCCTACCAGCCTCTGGCAGGAAACCATCCCCAGCCTCACTTTCCTCAGTAGGCAGACGGAGCTGATCGCTTTACTCCTTCCTGGGCTGCTCAGGAATGGAGAGTGGGCAGATGTGGCTGGCGTGGGGACGGGACCAGGCTGCAAACCACACATATGGCACAGCCCCAGATCACCCGGCTCCTCTCTACCTGTGCCCAGGTGTTCAATGAGGATGGCACGGTGCGGTACTTCATCGATGCCAGTCAGGAGGACCACCGAAGCTGGATGACCTACATCAAGTGCGCCCGGAATGAGCAGGAGCAGAACCTGGAGGTGGTCCAGATCGGCACCAGCATCTTCTACAAGGCCATCGAGGTCTGTGCATGTGTGCGTGTGTGCGTGCAGAGGTGTGTGCGTGCAGAGGTGTGTGCTCATGCTGCTGAGGAGAAGCTAGTGGGGGTCCTGGGGACCACAGGCTGGAGTGACATCGGCGCTGGCTCTGCTGGCCCTGTTCAGGCTGCAGAGTCTCCGGGAGCTGCCCTGCAGGGCGCTTTCTGGGCAGACTGGGTGGATGTGCTCTCCGCTGGGGATGTGGAGAACGTCTCCCTAGTGACGTCTCCCTAGTGACGTCTGGTCTGCGAGACAGCAGGCCGGCTGAGAGTGTGCTGCAGCTCAGGGGTCAGGAATGCTGCAGCGTGTGGCGCGAGAGGAGCACAGAAGGCAGGCCAGGGATGCGTCTGGGTGGGAGAAGGACTGCGTGCTGCGTGCCCAGCCGCCCACAGACGCAGGACAAGCACTACCATGTCTGATCTCCAGGCGACCCCACAAGGAGGGTGTCGGGGAGACCCACAGCTCACAGCCAAGGACGGTCTCCCCGGGCAGAGCCGAGCACTGGGCTCCTGCCAGGCCTGGGTGGGGTTCAGCGTGGGTCGCAGGGCGGTGAGGCGAGCTGTGAGGCAGGGAGGGGGCTCCTCACAGTGTTTGGGGACTGGAGAGCGGGGGGGCTGAGCCAGTCTGGGAGGGGGTGCTCCCGGTGGGAGGACTCTGCGCAGAGGTGGGAAAGCTGAGGGGCAGGGGGACAGCTGGGGTTGTAGAACCCAAAGAGCCTTGGTAGCTGTTAGTGGCCGCACCATGGGACTGTCTGTCCCTGGGTGGTGCCCCTTGGCAGGAGCTTTGGCTCTGCACTGGCCAGGGCGTGAGTGCTGTGCAGGTGGCAGCTGTCCCCGCGCTCGCCTGGCCCTCCGTGTCTGGGCACACTTGGGAGGAAGTGGAGTTGGCGGTTGGGTGCTGAGCCTCACTGCGTTTTTCAAGTGGCCCTTTGGGGCCGGACGAGGGCTTCCTTTTCGTCCCCACCCCCTCTTCTCCCTCTTTCCAAGATGCTGCAGGATTCCCAGGTCTAGCAGCTTTGGAGACCAGGGACTATTGTTCTTGAATAACCAGGTCCTGGAGCCTTCCAAGGCTGAGGCCTTGGCCTGAACTGGTTCATCGAGGTCCTAGGTCCCAGCCGAGGCTTTCCTGGAGGTTGGGGGAGGAGGCAGGTGAGCAGGAGCCTCCCTGGAACCCAAGGTACTGTGGCCAGTGTGGGTTCAGGGTAGGTGGGGCAAGGGTGGCCCCTGAGGCTCTCTGGCTGGCCATGACCTCCGAGAAGAGCATTCCTGTGCAGCTGAAAACCACTTTTAGCAGCGTACATCCTCCTGGGTCCTCACCTGGCTCCTAGGCTCTCTGTCTGTCTGTCTGTCTCTCTCTCTCTCACACACACACATACACAAGGTCACATTCACACACTCCTTCCAACCACATGATGGAGCACTATGCATCCCCCCTCCACACAGATATGTGGCTGCACACACATGCGCAGGCACACACATGAGCACACAGGAGACAGGCCAGGAGGGCAACAAAGCTCCTCGCTGAGACAGGCACAGGACCCTGGGTCTCATCACCCCAAACACGTCACACCTGTAGGAAGCCATGCAGCTGAATGCATATGAGCAGACATGTATGCAGAATACTGGGTCAACCAGGAGTGGGGAGGCATGCCGGTCATTCCACACGCAGGAGGCTGAGGCAGGAGGATAGCCTGGAGTATGAGGCCAGCCTGGGTTACATAGTGAGTTCAAGACCAGGTTGGGCTACATAGCTTGATCCTGTTTCAAAAAATAAAACAAAAATAAAGCAACCAAAACACAAAACAGGAAGAAAAGAACGCAGAACCAGAGGACAAGGTGGCCGAGGAACAGCTCCAAGGAGGGACCTGAATTTATAGGGCTGGGGAGAAAAGTGCATCTCCCTTTGATCAGGGAGTGAGGTTTGTAAGAGCAAAGCCTCCCTTATGCCGTATGTCAACTGTGTACTATCATACCAGCGATGGACATGGCTCAGGTGAGTAGAGACCTGGATGGGCTATCAGTGCTTTGCAGGTCAGTGAGTCCCTGTGAAGGGGGTTGCGTGAGAGAGGTGGGACATAGAACCCCCGTTTCCCGCTCCTGTGTGGCGTGGGCCACACTCTTCTCGGCATTAGTTTCTCTGGCACGCGCCCGATCGCCACGCCGGATAATTGTGTGTCCAGCTCACGCAGCTCTCCTGGGCTGGACCGGGTGCTGCCGGCCACTCGGCTGCTGCTTGTGCTCCAGAATCAGCCGACCGCAGCTGTCCGGACAGGGCAGCGGCGGCCAGGGAGCGGGACCCGAGCGCAGTCGCTTTCTCAGTCCCTCTGCCACCGACAAATACTTTTGTTTTTTATAACAGTAACCTATTCTTTGCCGGAAGATGGGCAGGATGTCTGCTCCTGCGCCAGCCTTGGGCCGCCTCCGACCTCAGGGGGAATGGGCCAACCGGCAGCCACAGGGACCCTGGACTCGGAGGAACTCAATGCACTGCCCCGAGATTTTTGCCTAATTTCAAAAGTGGGCACGAGAACAAGATTTAGGAATAAGTTATTACCATTTTGGATTCGGGTTCTCAGATCAAAATTTTCAGCCTTTCCCGTCCCTAATTTTCAGCAAGGGAGAAGGCCTTGAAACGTGGGTTTTTCCTTCCTGCCACTTTTCCCACTTCTCTCAGGCAACTGAGCTTTTTTTCTAGATTCCCCACCTCCTCCCTCACTTCTATTTACTTATTTTCAGTAGTAGAGACAGAATCCAGAGCCTGGGACAGGCCACGCCAGCTCCACCACGGGGCGACAGGCAGCTCTTGATGCATTTGGTTTTTTTTTTGGAGACAGGGTCTCGCTTTGTGGTTCAGGCTGGCCCTGAGCTCAGCCTCAAACTCACATCACAATCCTCCTGCCTCTGCCTCCCGAGTGCTGGGATTACAGGTGTGAGCCACCACGCCCGGCACTGTGGTATGTGGTACTGGTTGCTGCTGGGTGTGGGTCTCCATACCCAGTATTGTTATGTGGTTACCGGGGAATCGA
>PVIR01006123.1:0-33482 GCA_004026965.1 Petromus typicus
TGCAAGGCTAGATTTTCTTCAGATCATTAAACAGTAGATTGAAGGCAGAAGCAGCTCTAAGAATATGCCTGTTTTCTGTTAAACTAGGTATTAAAGAAATTTACCAAAATAATAATAGCAATACTTTTCACTAATTGTTATTTACAAAATATACTTTCTCTTCCTTGAAATGAAAACTTCATTTAGTTTGCATTCAAATGGTTTTTTATTTTCATATTTTGTATTACATTTTGTATTATGTCAACATGTATATAGTATTATTATAATTTTCTGAATTTTAATTTTGAAGCCATTATGATCATTAATTTTATACATAATAAATTTTGCTATACAAAGCTAAAAATCTCTGGGATTCTTTTTTTTTTATTTTGAGACAGAGTTTGCTTTATAGCTTAGGCTGGCCCTGAACTCACCATGTAGCCCAGGCAAGCATCTAACTCATAGCAATCCTCCTGCTTTGCCTCGTGAGTGCTGGGATTACAGGTGTGAGCCACCGTGCCTTGCTGGGATTCTTAATAATTGTTAAAATATAAATGTTTCTTGAGGCAAAAAACATTTAGAACTGCGATGAAAAGAGAAACTTGTTAATGGTGATTCTAAGTAGCTGTCTTTATCATGTATGTTCCTGAATACAGGCCTTGTTCCTGAAGAAACAGAAGAAAACGTTGAGGGAGAAATAAGCAGTGAAGATTGTAAATTACAAGACTTACCTCCATGCTGGGGACTGGATATAGTTTGTGGTAAAGGAACAGATTTTAATTATGGACCATGGGCCGATAGACAGAGGTACTTATGCAAATTATATTTCTAATAACTTTCAAATGCATTGATATAATAGGTATTTTAATGAATAAACCTAGGTTTGTATTTTTTTTTTTTTTTTAAAGGTTTTTTGAGACAGGGTCTCACTTTGTGGTTCAGGCTGGCCCTGAGCTCAGCCTCAAACTCACGTCACAGCAATCCTCCTGCCTCTGCCTCCCAAGTGCTGGGATTACAGGCGTGAGCCACCACGCCCGGCACTGGTATGTGGTACTGGTTGCCTCTGGGGTGAATCTCCACACCCAGTATTGTTATGTGGTTACCGGGGATTGAACCCAGGTCCTTGCGCTTGCAAGACAGGCGCCGGAACCACTGAGCTATATCCCCGGCCCTAGGTTTGTATTTTTTTATAAACCACTTTATCATGGCATATTAAATTGTCACTAAACATTTTGTTTAAATAATAACTTACTTATGGAGAAACCACAGTAATGCTTTAAAGGAAGAGTTAATGTATTAAAAAGATGATGAATGAGCAATATATTTATCAATTCCTTTGCTTTTTTTTGTATTTAATCAGAAGTTTACTTACTGATCTTTTACTATGTGGCAGTAATTCTTGGGCATTGAGGAGTCAGAAATAAAAGACACATATAGTTTACTTTTGGTGAGCTAGCACTGCCTTAACATAATGCCACAGATGATAGAGTTTAAGCCACAGAAGTTTTATTCACAATTTTTAAAAAATTATCTTTTTCGGTACATTATGAATACTCATGATAATCTCATTCAACATTAAGAGTTTGTACCAGAATATGACATGACTCGATTCTCATTTTTTCCCTTCTCCCCCTGCCCTGCATCGCCCCATCCCCTATATATACAATCTTTGTTTTCTTTTTTCTTTATTATTACCACATTCATTTTCCCCTCATTATTTACCCTTACACTCTTTCCTTTAAATATTTTCTGCTTTGCAATATCAACTAAACAAACTACAACTCATTTACAACTTCATATTTTTATATCAAAGAAAAGATATGATATTTACACATCTATGACCTGCTAATTTTGCTTATGAGGATGTCCTCAAGGTACATCCATTTGAGTAGTTTGTTCTTGGTTTTCATCTTTTGTTTTGTTCATCTTTGTTTTTCCTAGTCTTTACTTCCAAATAGTGTTTCCTGTCATTGCTTACTTCTCCACATGCATTCTTTTTCTTTCTTTTTTTTTTTTTGAGACAGGGTCTTGCTTTGTAGTTCAGGCTGGTCCTGAACTCACTATGGCAGTCCAGGTGAGCCTGGAACTCAGAGCAGTCCTCCTGCCTCTGCCTCCTGAGTGCTGGGATTACAGGCATGAGCCACCACACTCAGCATTGTGGATGTGGTACTGATTGCTGGTGGGCGTGAGTTATCACAACTGGCATTGTTCTGTGTGGTTCCTGGGGATAGAACCTGGAACCTTGCACTTGGAAGACAGGTGCCAGAAGCATTGAGCTAAATCCCCAGCCTGAACCTGAGCTCTTGTACTTGCAAGACAGGCGCTGGAACCACTGAGCTAAATCCCTGACCCCTACCCCAAGCATTCTTTTTAAAAGCTACAAATTGGCTCCTCTGAATGTCCGAGTAAATTATAGTAATATTGGCTACATAGGATCCTGTAAATTGAAATTTTTGAAGTTCTTTCCCATTTGTTAAATGATAAGAAGAGGCAAATATATTAGAGCCTTGGCATCCGAGCACTTATTTACTTCTTAGAACTCTGTTTCTCTTTCTTCTGTTCATATAATACTGATTTTAAATGACAATGGAAAGAAAGTCTCCTCCACATGTCATGAATTACTTTGTGTTTTTCTTAGTCATTTAGTCCTTGTGAGACAAGGTATGTTATTCCTATTTTACAATGGAGTAAGCATGTCCAGTCTCCTCAGAAAGGTTAAATAACTTGTCCAGCATGAATGATTCTGTTTTGGCAGTTCCTTTACTAATTGTACAAATAATAATTTGTAGAATTCTTTTAATTTCTCACATTACATTTGAAAAATTGATTTTGGACTTAGCTCTCTCTAACCTGATAATAGTTTATCCATGAACTGGAAAAAATATGCCAGTCATCAAATGAGATAGCAATCATAATGCTATATAAGATAGCAATATATAGTATATGAGATAGCAATCATATACAGTTAGTATATGATTTTGATCCTATCTCAGAGGTAATTTTGTTTAAATAATATGTCATCATTTTTTCTACCTTCTTTGAAGAGATTGTTTGTGGAAGTTTTTCTTTCCTCCTGATTATCAAGTTCTGAAAGTTTCTGAAATTGCACAGCCTGGAAGACCAAGACAGATCCTTGCTTTTGAACTACGAATGAATATTATTGCAGATGCTACAATTGACTTGCTGTTTACTAAAAACAGGGTAATTATTATAATAAGTGTAGTACAAGATGGTATTTAAGATTTGAATATTATTTTACAGAGTATATGTTTTGGGGTGATTATTCTGTACATAGATTCATTTCTATGAGTTTCTTCCTACACCACCAAATAAATGTATAAATGTTATTTTCATCATGCTATTATTAAATACCAAATAAAGGAAAGAAACTAATAATAGTACTAAGCTGTCATTCTGATTCTGGTTTATTTTGTCTCATACCTAGTTAAATTGTTTTAATGTAATTTTGGTAGAAATTACAGCTTTTGTTTTTTGGAACTTTTAATATCAGTATAATATTGTTAATTGTGTTTCTTCTGTGATAATAACTAATAAGTGATGATGGGAGTATAATAATGAGTTGTTTATATTGATTTATTTTATTAGGAAACAAATGCAGTGCATGTAAATGTAGGAGCTGGTTCATATTTAGAAATTAATATTCCAATGACAGTTGAAGAAAATGGTAAGCTATAATTATTATTTTTTACTTTAAAATTATTAACAAGTAATATATAAATAATATAGTTTGTTAGTCTGGTTAACTTTAACAAAGTTAAAAAAGTCTTAATGGTATTGAGAGTCAAATTCCAGACCTTATGTGTATTAGGTAGATTTTAGTTAGCAACTTCTTCTTTTTATTTTTATTTTTTAAATTTAAATTTAGTTTTTAACTGCTATATGATAAAGCATAAAATTGTGTATCTATGGGGTATCATGTAATGTTGTCATACATGTATATATTATGTAATGTTCATATGAAGAAAAACATGTCTGTCTCATCATTTATTTTGTCCTTACAGTAAAAACATTCAAAATCCTTTCATCCAGCTTTTGAAATATATAACATATTTATGATTGTCAATAGCTATCTTACTTTGCAACAAACAGGATGGCAGAACTTCTTACTCCTATCTACTTATAATTTAGTAGTCACTTAACAGTCTCCTCTATTCTATCTTCTCTTATAGCCTCTTTAGCCATGAAATGACCTTTGTACTGTTAAGTTTTAGTGGATCAATTTTTTAAATTTCTATATATGAGTGAAATTATGTGATAGTTCTCTTTTTGTGTTTGGCTTTTTTTCTTACCATAGTGACTTCCAGTTTCATCTGTGTTGTCACAAATGACAAGATTTCATCTTTTCGTATGATTGAGTAGTGTTCCATTGTATATATGTGCCACATTTTCTTCATCCACTCATCAGTTGATGGATAGTTGGTTTCTGTTTGTTGGGTATTGTGAATAGTGCTGTGGTGAACACAGAAATGCTGATGCCTCTTTACTATACTGATTTAATTTCCTATGAAATTACATGGGTCATTTGTTATTTTTGAGGAATCTCCATACTGTTTTCCATAACGGCTGTACTAATTTGTATTCTTACCAGCAAATTTGGGAATATTTAGATACTTTCATGTGCTTATAGTTGTTAAGTTGCTGCATAATTAAATTATTTTCACAGAAAGAACATTATTTTAGATCTTATACAAGTTAGATCTTATAATTCTGTGCTTTTATTGTCTCACAGATCTCTTTTGTAGGATTGAGCATAATTTGCTCAACATACATTTTTCCTGGGGTGATGCACTGTGACAGTGAATGGGTCCTGTGCCATTCATAGGCACTGTGTTTTTCCAGTGCCAGAAAAACTCAGTAATTGTCAGGTGGGCAGTAACTGATTATTGATAGGCTTTGTTTTATAGTAAAAGTAGATTTTTGTCTTGGTGTGAGCCGTATACTTTGAAAAGCATAACTTTGAGAAAGGAAAACATTTCATATTCAGAGATTTCTTCTTTTGGTGGTGGTAGAAGTTGGCTGCAAAATTTTTAATTACTTCATTTTCTTCTGGTTCTTAAGCTTTCTATTATTATCTATTAGGATATGTCCCTGGAATTAAAGGACAGCTGTTACATGTTGATGCCACTACCAGCATGCAGTACCGGACCCTTTTAGAAGCAGAAATGTTAGCGGTAAGTCTGGAGTATATGATGATACACATTCTTGTATGAGATACAAATTGGTTTTAATTTGCTGATATGAAGAAAGAAAAGTAGATTCCTAGTACTGCAAACTTCTTATGGCATCTCTTTGTAGCTTCTAGTATAGGGAAATAAGAAAATAATAAAAAATGTGTAAAATTGTTGGAAAATTTTTTACAGGTCATGATATGGTTGGATTGATTTTCTTCTAAATAAGATCATTTTTTACAGTATATTTTCTAGTCTTACTGGATTCTTTCTCACGACTTTTATTCATTGTGCTTTTTACTCGAAGAATAAGGGAAAAGGAAGAAAATCTTATTGATGCTATTAATTCTTCGATATTAAGAACAGAAACCATGAAAAAATGCCCATAATTAAATGTACAGGTTGGGAATTTATTGATTAGGCACGTTTTAAAAACCAAGAATTTCAACAAAAAAACATTATATAGAACAGTGATATTCACAGAAAATTTTATTTAAAATGGAACCGTAACATTCCTAATTACTTGTCTTAAACATACATTTTAAATTTAATTTACATGTAAATAAGAGGAAAAATTACCAATTACCAAGAATATATAAAGTGCTGTATATTCATATTAAGCTGGCATATTCAGTATCGGAATGAATTATTGAACTATTGCTATAGATGGGATTGTATGCCAGTATTATTCCCCGACAGGCAGCTTTTTCTTTTGCAGAAATCCTGTTTGTAAAAATGCCTTTTTGATTTTGTGAGACGGAATATAGCACGCCACCCTTGCAGATGCTGAGCTTCTCACTTAACAGGAATTAAGGACATCAGTTAGTTTAGTGTCAAAACTGTGGTGGTACGTTGGTTCATGAAAAAATGCTCATAATTAAATGTACAGGTTGGGAATTTATTGATTAGGCATGTTTTAAAAACCAATAATTTAACTCTTTCAACAATCTGGTTGCAATTTGGTTGCAGCCAAAATCATGAAACAAATTCTGAAATCATAACCATGAAAAGAATTAAGTTCATGAGGTGGAATTGTTCTTCAGAGATTTTGATGTGAGACAAAGTTAGGGAAATAAGTTTTAATTACTTATCCTTTGTGTGACTTCATTTTTAATATAGTTAACAGTGTCACATTTGAAGTTGTGACATTTTTACTTGATACTTGTTTTGCAGTTCCATATCAATGCTAGCTATCCCCGGATATGGAACATGCCCCAGACATGGCAGTGTGAACTAGAGGTTTATAAAGCCACCTACCACTTCATCTTTGCACAGAAGAACTTCTTTACAGGTATTTTCAGTAATTATAGATAGAATAGATTTGTCATTATGAACTTGTTCTTATTCAATAAGTTTTAATTTAAACTCAATATAGAGATTTAATGATAGAGTTCATGTTGCCTTACATGTACAATTTGTTTTAGGCTAAGAATATCAAAGAGAATATTTAAATGTAATTTTATGTTCTCTTTTAACCCAAACAAAAAAAAATATAACTCCAAAGTTGAACTTTTAAAGAAAAGAACTCAGTTTAGCCTAGTGCTTTGTATTAATCTAGTAGGTTCTAGATAAATCCAGTTTCTGTCTTTCTTAGTTAGGGTTTCCCATAGCTTCATTATTTTGTTGTGTTATTGTGGTTTACAATAATATATTCCATAGACATATATGTTATTTTTATGTTTAGGGGATTCTCTTTACTCTTTTTTGTTGGCAAGGAAGGATAATTAACTTGATTTTTTTTGCTGGTTGAAAAAAATTCTTTTATTTCTTACAGCATATCATCTACATGTTTATCTTTAAATTTCCAATTACCAGATATAAAAACTATAACATCTGATATTATATTATTTTCAAAGGCAAAACGGTATTACAAATAACTGTACAGTATTTTTAAACTTAGTAGTTCCCTAAAAATGATAACTCTTTAAGAAGTAATATTGGTTTAGTTTTGGAATGAACATACTTGATTATAGGGTTTGAGTTACTTTTTGTTGGAAGAATTCTGTGGAGTAGAAATTATCCAGTTGCTGTGAGAGATTGCTTAATATTTCTCAATAGCCAGTCTTAAACCACTTTTTAATGAGATGGAATTGTTCTTCAGAGATTTTAATGTGGGATAAAGTTAGTTTGATGATAAATGTGATACAGAGCTGTAGAAGTAAGAGTTGTAAAACAAAGTTAGAGACTAAAGCCACTATGGAAATAATGAAATTCGCTTAGATTTTCTATAGTAAGTGAAGAAAAAAAGGTTTTACAAAGTTTGGGTGCCATGCAATTAAGATTTTATGGGATGTTAACTTGACAGTTCAGTTACGAAGTGAATTGCTGCTGGATTTCTTTTTTTCCCCTTTATTGATATTGGTACATTTTAGGTATACATTATGATCATATTCATCATTGAGAATTTGTACTTATACCTGGTGTATTTTGATTCTCATTGTTCATGGTTTTTCTGATTAACTTGTTGTCATAGTAACTTTTAAATTTCTTATACAAATGAGTAAGGCAGTGATCAAGACAGTGCATCCTTTTCCTCATTAGATTCTATTTGATAAGAACATCTGGTAAGGAGAGCTACTCTTTGTATAAAGAGAAATTCATATGAAAATGATTGTTAAAGTGCCTAATAAAACTTTTGTGGTTGCAATTTTTAATACTGATCAGTAAAGTTATTGTAGAAGCTGATATGTGAACCTTTTTATAGAATCTGTTGAAACAGATTTTTTTCAATTTTCTAAAATTATTTTAAAAATGATTGATATGTTAGGGGAATACAGTTTTTAAATTTGGAACTATGACAAGTAAGTAAACATCTGTTAACATGTCATATTATAAGGATCTTAAATAAGAGTATAAAAGTTTTTATTTACCTAGAAAATTTTATTTTTGACTAATCTTAGAATTTGTGTTTGGTTTTATGAATTTCAATTAATTTTATTTTCTATCCCAATAATTTTAGATTTAATTCAAGACTGGTCTAGTGATAGTGCTCCAGACATTTTTTCATTTGTTCCATATACCTGGAATTTTAAAATCATGTTTCATCAATTTGAAATGATTTGGGCTGCTAATCAACACAATTGGATCGACTGTTCTACTAAACAACAGGAAAATGGTAAGACATTTAAAATTAAGTTAAATATTCTGCTCATTAAGACACACTCAAAGAAAATTAGTAACGATCTTGTAGCTTTAATAGAACCTAGAATTGATTTTTTTCCCCATTACCTGATTTCAGAGGGTGATTTCAGAATTTATATTGAACTAATAATGCCTTTCATTTAATTTTGTTTAGGTATACATTTAAACTGACTGTTAAATTTATTTTTATTGACATTAGAAATAATATATTTCATCTTTTTTTTTTTTTTTAGTATATCTGGCTGCCTGTGGGGAAACACTAAACATTGATTTTTCTTTACCTTTTACGGATTTTGTTCCAGCTACATGTAATACCAAGTTCTCTTTAAGAGTACGTATAATTGGATGCATTGTTTAATCCACAAGGTTTATTAGTAAGTTTAATTTTCCAGAGCTTTCCTTTACTTTCTCTGCCCATCTATGGCCACACTGAGGTGTTCTAACTTTCTTCCAGTGTCCAATAACTTTATTGTCATAGAGCTCCTTCTGTTTTCTTTTTGTTATTAACGACATGCAAAATTCCTGTAAATTGGTTGTTTTCTTTAGAGATCATTTCTGATCTCTGTGCCCAATTTATGTTTTCTTAAGAACCCATTCTAGCACTGATGCTTACCATTTTTCTAAATTAATTATATGTTTCTGCATATTTGATTCCTAATCATAACCATAAATTCAGAGAATACACACAAGCACTTTTCTTCCTTTTATCTGAAAGACAATTCTTACATACTTCCCCTAAGCTCAGAATTTTGCAGAACATCTAATTTTAGAACATGAACAGTCAGTGGTAGTTGTAGTATTAATGTTGGCTCTGGCTTTAAAAGTAGAAGCAATAGGAGCTGGGGATTTAGCTTAGTGGTTCCGGCACCTGCCATGCATGTGCAAGGGCCAGGGTTCAATCCCAGGTAACCACATACAACAATACCATGACTAATAACCACCAGCAATCAGAACCACACCCCACAATGCAGGGCATGGTGGCTCACGCCTGAAATCCCAGCATTTGGGAGGCAGAGGCAAGAGGACTGCTGTGATGTGAGTTGGAGGCTGAGCTCAGGGCCAACCTGGACTACAAAAGTGAGACCCTGTCTCAAAACAAAACAAAACAAAACAAATCAAAACTATGTAAAAGCAATAGGTACATGTAACACCTATTAAACATTCGCTATATGCCAGATACTTTCCTGAGTGCTTTTTGTGTAGTTGTTCATTTGCCAGAAAAACTATCTTACATTATTACTATTTTCTGCATTGATAGATTGGAAACCTGAAAGACTGACATGATATAACTTGTCATTAGCTAGTTAGTTTCCAAATTGGAACTCTTTCATTATGTCAGTATGCTTAAGGCCGCATTTTAAAAATCATGCCTGCATGCCACATGTCAAGAAACTAGAAGGAAAAAAATGAAATAAAATCAAGAATTTCTTTTACACCAGCTTAGAATTATGAAAAGCCAGTTGAGAAAACAGGACTTACTAAAATTTAATAATAAAAAAGATGGTGCTATTTTAAAAATTGAGAATTTTTATTGAGAATTGCTACTTTAAAAATACAGAATAAGAACACCTGAGCTATAATTGTATATGAATTTCATATAAAGTACCCACGGATAACCATGGAAGATGAGCTTTTACCATATATGCTGTGCTGTTTTTTTATTTTTGATCCAAATTTAATTTTAGTTAATATGTAATCATATTCCATAGTTTAACTTACTGTTGAGTATATAATATGCCATTTAAAATTTATTTTCTTTTGAATTTATTGCAAGATTGTTTAGATTTTTCTGTAAATAGTCACTAATGGTATTTATGTACTGACTTTTTAACTTTGGGTTGTTATAAATTGTTTTTCAGGGAGAAGATGTTGATCTTCATTTGTTTCTACCAGATTGCCATCCTAGTAAATATTCATTATTTATGCTGGTTAAGAATTGCCACCCAAATAAGATGATTCATGATACTGGTATGACTGCTGAGTGTCAAAGTGGTCAGAAAACTGTTAAACCAAAATGGCGCAACATCACTCAAGAAAAGTGAGCACATAAAATAAATATTTTATGCTCATTATATGGAGAACTTTCTTCTTTCCAATAATGATAATGAAGTTTAATATCTGTAATTAGTGTTTCTGTATAATTAAAAGAATAGGTGACTAATCAGAAACTTTGGATTTCATTCATTAAAGGGCTGGTTGGGTGGAATGTTGGACTGTTCCAAGTGTCATGCTTACAATTGATTATACGTGGCATCCAATTTATCCACAAAAAGCAGATGAACAGCTAAAACAGTCACGTAAGTGTTTTTATATAATTTGTCCTTTGAAATACCTGTTGTGTTACTGATAATTTTCAAAAATTTAAGATTTTTGAAAATATATTTATTCTTAAAATAATAGTGAAAGTTTATAGTCACTTAAATATTTTGGAATAATTATAGCTAACTTTTAGTCAGCTTTTATTCTACATAAAATACCTGGTCAAAAGTTTCCTGGCTTAGACAATTTCACTTAATTCATACAATAATTCTGTGAAGTAAATATTCTCATCTTGAAGTTGAAGAAACATGCTCAGAAAAGTCATTTTTTCAAAGGCTGTCAGGTAGATATGAATGAACTGAAATATGAAACAAAATATCTCTGGATCTATATAATTTAAGAAACAGGGTTTGTGAAAGTTAAAGTATTTTGACAATCATATAATTTATTTTTCTCCAAAGGTAGTTATTAACATTATGATTTTCGGCTCAAAAAAAGAATTAGAATGAAGTCATGTTTTCTTTGTGTGAAGTTTCAGAGAACAGAATTCATAATTTGTATATATGGTGGCATATGTCATAATGTTTTTCAGTAATTGTCATTGTGGAAACAACTTTGTTTAATCCCTAAGTTTAATTAAGGCCCAATTGTGATGCAAATTTATATTACAGACCAAGAATGTTGATAGAAATTTGTCACTGATTCTGTGCAGTCTGATCTATATTCTCTTATTTCAAGTAACACTGTAAGCATTAAAACAAAAGTAAGTCTATACAAATGTATACCCATGCTGACAGTAACTCAGAACATATTTTACCTCATTATTTTACCTTAATATACAGTGTAAACAGTATCAGATACATCCATCAGGCCTAGCTCACCACTTCTCCCTGTTTACTTTCCTTTCTTCCATTTCCACTCCCTAGTGCCTCATCTCCTTTGAACATTTTCTTCCTGTTTCACAATATTATACATTATGAATCTTACTCACACTCATCTTACTTCTCAGACCATAAAAACTGTTTGGTATTTACACAGGTGTGTCCTATTTATTTCCCTCAAGATATGGCCTCATTGTGTATCCATTTAATCATATATGTCTCAAACATGTCATTCTTTGTGGTTGACTGGAACTCCATATTTTTAAAAATTGAGTTTATTGGTACATTTTAGGAGTACACTATGATCACATTCCTCATTGAGAATTTGTACCTTTACATGATATATCTTGATTCTTACTTTGTCACATTCCCCTGCTCTCCTTACAACTTCCCTGTCTTCCATATATATAAGCTTTTTCAATTTTTTTCTCTTTTAACATCAAACGTTTTCTTTCCCTTCTTTGCTTTCCTGTCCCCACCCCCTGTTACCCTTTCTTGTTGATCATTTCCTTCCTATTTCACAATACCTATCATACATTCAGAACTTCATTTATACCATCAGTTTTTCACATTAAAGAAATGATTTACACATCGGAGTCCTATTTATTTCACTTATGAGTATGGCCTCAATCTGCATTTATTTAGCAGTAAATGTCTCTAATTTATCATTCTTTACTGCTGGGTAATACTCCACTGTAGGAAATAAAAACATCATCTTTATGCAGTCTCCAATTGATGTGCATTTGTGCTATTTTGAAGATTTAGCTGTGCTAACCTGTGCTGCTATAAACATCCATACACATATATCATTGTGCTATGATGCTTTTAATTCTTTCATAAATTTACCCAGAAAGGAAACAGCAGGGTCAAAGGGACCTCTAATCCTTGTTTTTTGAGAAATCTCCACACTGATTTCCACCAGTAGTGAAGAAGGGTTCCTTTCTCTACATGGCTCTGCTAGCATTTATTATTGGTTGATTTATTGATAGCAGGTGTTCATTTTGGAGTAAGGTGAAATATCAGTGTTATTTTCATCTTCATCATCTTTTTTTTTTTTTTAGGTTTTTTGAAACAGGGTCTCGCTTTTGTGGTTCAGGCTGGCCCTGAGCTCAGCCTCCAACTCACATCACAGCAGTCCTTTTGCCTCTGCCTCCCAAGTGCTGGAATTACAGGCGTGAGCCACCACGCCCGGCACTGTGGTATGTGGTACTGATTGCTGCTGGGCATGAGTCTCCACAGCCAGTATTGTATGTGGTTACTGGGGATCGAACCCGGGTCCCTGAGCCTGCAAGACAGGTGCCGGAACCACTGAGCTAACTCCCCGGCCCATATTTTCATCTTCATCTTTTGAATGACCTGTGGTGTTGAACATTTTTTTGAATGTGTTGCTTTTACTTAATCTGGGAAGTGTCTGTTCTTTTCAGATGGCCATTTTTGAACTGGGTCTTTAAATTGAGAGGGGGCTGATTTTTTAAATTCTTTATATATTCTAGATAGTAGAGCTTTTTCTGAAGAACAGCTGGTAAATTTTATTTTTTCCTACATTATGGGTTGTCTTTTTGCTGTGTTTGTGGTTTCCTTTGTTATGCAGAAGCTTTTTAATAAGATGAGGTCCCAGGGGTTGCTGATTCTTTGTGCTTGTTCTGTGCTGCTGAGATTTTTTTTTTAATGATCTTTCCATATGCCACTGTCTTCAAGGGTTCTACCTAACCTACCTTCTAGGAAATTCAATGTTTCTGTTTTAACATTTAGGTCTCTAGTCCACTTTGATTTCAATTTAGTAAATGGTGAAAGATATAGGACTAGTTTTAATCTTTGGCAAGTTGATATCCAGTTTTTTTTCAGCACCACTTATTAAAGAACCTATCTTTCCTTAACTGAGGGTATTTGGCTCCTTTGTCAAAGATGAGGTGGCTAAGTTGTCTGGAGTTGTTTCTGCGTCTTCTAGTCTGTTCCATTGATCCTCGGGTGTTTTAATAAGGTTGGCTTAAAGTTTTTTTATTTTGTTTATTCTTTCAAAGAACTGACTTGTTGATTTTTTTCTTTTGTTTTCTTAGTCTCCATTGCATTAATTTCTATTCTAGTCCTTATAATTTCCTCTCTTGTATGAGCTTTGCGTTTTTCTAGAAGCTTGAGGTTGAACTTTAGGTTCTTTATTTGGCCTCACTCTGTTATCCTAGTATGAGCATTCATTGCTATAAATTTCCCTTGTAGAACTGCTTTCATTGTATCCCCTAGATTCTTGTATATTGTACTGGCATTATCATTTAATTGTAGAAACTGTCTTAATTTATTTGACTCAATGTTTGTTCAGGACCATGTTATTCAATTTCCAGGCATTTTTTAAATTATTGGAATTTCTTTTGCTGTTGAAAATCAATTTGTAAGCACTATGGTCTGAGAAATTACAAGGGATAACTTCCATTCCTTTAACATGCTCTAAGAACTAGTATGTGGTCTGTTTTGGAGAATAACTTGTGTGTAACTGAGAAGAGTGTGTATTCTCATTTTGTGGGGTGGAATACTCTGTAGACGTCTGTTAAGTCCATTTGTTCCAAAGTTGGGTTCAGTTCTAGTATTTCACTGTTGGTTTTATCTCGTTTATCTGTCCATTTGTGATAGTAGGATGTTGAGATCCCCCAGTATTATTTATTCATGCTTATTTGGCTTTTAATGTCCATTAATATTTGTTTTATGTGGTTGAGTGTGCTTGCATTTGTGCAAATGTATTTATGAATGTCACATCTTCATTTTGGATTGTTTCCTGCATGAGGGTATAGTGAGCTTCTTGAAGTCTCTCTTAATTAATTTTGGTTTGAAATCTACTTTGTCTGCAAAGAAGATAACCATCCTGCTTTTTCATGGTTTTTCTATCACATGAGTAATTGTTTTCCATCCTTTTACTTTCACTTTATGAATTTCTTTCTTAGCTAGGTTTGTTTCTTATATACAGCATATGGTTGGATCTTACTTAACCTGTACTGCCAGTCTATTTCTTTTAATTGGTGATTTGAGGTCACTAACATTGATGGTTATCACTGATATGTATTTACTTATCCTTGTCATGTTATTTTTCATTTTACTGGCTCTTTTATTTTTTATTTATCCCCCATTTCCATTTAATTTCTTGCTTTGCCTACTGACTTCACTTTTTTGGACCTCATAGAGTTGTGACTTTCATTGTCTTTTTTTAGGGTACTGATTAAAGTTTTTTGGTGGTTTGGTATTTGGCAAGTTTCTCAGGTACTCTTTGTCATGGAAGTATCTTATTTCCCATCTATTTTGAAAGTTAGTTTTGCAAGATATGTCAATCTAGGTTTAAGATTGTTTTAAGTTTTTAAATACTTAACTACAGGTTCTTCTTGACTTGAGAGTTTGTGATGAAAAGTCTGCAGAGATTCTAATGAACTTTCCTTTATATTTGATTTATTTCTTTTACCTAATTGGTTTCAATACTTTGTTCTTCTGTTGGGTTTCTGTAATCTTGACTATAATATGCCTAGGTGTGGAATTTTTTTGATCATGATTTATTGGAGTCCTATGTACTTCATTTGTCTGTATTTCAAATTCTTTTCCCCTACTGGGGAAGTTTTCTATCATTACTTCTCTAACAGTTTTATAATATCATTTGCACTATTTCTTGTTTTTTCATTATCTGATCAGTCTAATGTTATTCTTCTTTGCATCATCAATAGCTATTGGATTGATTTCGCATGGTCTGTTGCTGTTTTTAGGAAATCTTTCCTTTCCTGATCTCTAATTGTCATTCTATCTCTGTCTGAGATCATGTCCTTATATGCACTTGTTTTACTGTATAAACTTTCAATAAAATTTTAAATTTCCTGCATTTCCATTTGAATCTGTTTATTAGATTCAATTTGTTTCTTATGCTAGGATTCCATCAAGTTCCTGAGCTCATCTATTTTCTTAATCTGTCTTTCACCATGATCAGTATCTCTGTTGTTATCTGAGAAATTATTTCTGATTTCATCTGTTCCAGGTCCTGTTTTGTTGTCAGTTCAGGGATTCCAGGTAGATAAATTCTATATTGTTTCATCTCACCCCCTCAACTTCCTTTTGATGATTTGGAAGTCTGTATTTGTGTCTTGAGTTTCCTCTCATTTCTATTTTTTGTTATTGTTAAAGTCTTTATTTTCATTAACTGTTTGAGAATTGCTTATGGCCAGAATCTTTACTGTTGGAATTTGGACCCCTTAGGAGAATGTCTATCTCATAGATTGTTTTCCCGGTGGTATAGTTCGCCTTTGAACCTTGGGTCTCTAGAGGCCTTTAAATAGTATCAGTCTTGATAAACCAGGAAAAGCAATTGGCTAGAACAATCAAGTTACCTTGACCAAAGTTATATAATCTGCAGTGACAGTAGCATCAAAAACATCTTAGGAAATGACAGATTGTGGCAGCTATTATTTTGATCCCTTTAACTCTGTAGAGTAGACTTATGGTTACATTGAAATAAAGGAACTACCAGAAATATTTTATAGATAGTAAACCCTTCAGTATAACAGCTTTACAATCTGAGAAGCAGCATGCAGAGCTGAGTTCACTGATCTTGGGAACCAGGTCCAATCCAATGAGAGTCAGTCAGATTTCTGGTTGCCAGGCTGGATTCTACCGTGGGTCCCGGACGCCCCTCTGTAGCAGATCCCTCTGGGTAGGAGGTGCTGTTCCCAACAGCTCAACAACTACTGTAGTCTGCTCCTTTCTCACTTTGCTGGTGGGCCTCAGCTCTTGGTGGTCCTGCAGGGCAAGAAACAAAATGGATTTCAAGTCAAAATAGTGGCTATAGATCACAAGTTTTCTTCACTCTCCCAGTTGGTTTCAATTTTTGTCGACAGTTCTGGCAGAGTCTCTCTTTCTGTTGTTCACTGCTGTTTCAACTCCCAACAGTGGCTTTTAAGTGCTGCCTTGGCCATGCAAAAGGACAAGGCACTGAGGCAGAGCATCTGGGCTTTAGCAAAGTGCCCGGGGCTTGGCAGTCTGACTGCTCTGAGCTCTTGTCAGGGTAGGGAGCTGGCACCCGGTGTGAAGGTCAGGAGCAGGAAAAATTTATTTTTTATCTAGTTTTTTAGTTATTGGGCTTTCGGCTCTGTATTTTATTTTATTTTTGGTACCAGGGATTGAACCCGGGATGTTGCATTTGTGAGTAGGTGACATGGGTTTGTGTTTATTATATATTTACAAATGTATCAAGATTATTTTATTTATATTTATAAAGTAATTTCTTAATGTATATTTCCATGACAAACTTGTAAGTTGTCATTTTCTCCTCCCTTAAACATTAATATTTTTCTCAATTTATTCCAGTGTCTGAAATGGAAGAAACAATGCTGTCTGTGTTAAGGCCAGCCCAAAAAACATCAGACAGAGTTGTTTCTTCTCCCTCTACTTCTTCCCGACCTCCTGTTGATCCCTCAGAACTTCCACCTGATAGACTGCATGTAGAAATGGAACTCTCCCCAGATTCTCAGATAACTCTCTATGGACCCCTATTAAATGCCTTTTTGTGTATAAAGGTATGATTTAGGACTGCTATTAAATGCTCTTTTGGATATAAAGGTATAATTTTTAAAAAACTTTACATGTGTTATAAACATAGGCAAAGTAATTACAATCTGATGGAAAATTGAGATAATTTGAAATAGATGATTTAAAAATTGTTGAGAATATATTGTATATGTTGACTGGGCTTGAAGTCCTAGACTCAGTTACAACATTATTGAAACTAGTACTTCTCAGTGGAGCTTTATATGTGTGTGATTTAGGAATGGTGCTAGTTATTAGAGATACGGCTAATAAAATATCTGAGAGCAAGGAGAAGGTTGTAAAGATGCATGGAAATATTTTAACACATTGTAGCCTTATAGCAGGAACACTTTTCTGAGAATAATTAATATTAGAAAACATTTATTTTAAGTGAGTCCATTAAAAATAGATGACAACGTTTCATAATAATGTACTAAGATTTGTTGGGATCTTTTGTTTTTTAAGTGGAAACAAATATATGAAAAAAAGTTTATTTTAGAGTTTGCCAAATATCAGTTCTGAATAAAAATGCAGTAAATAGAACAAAGAATAAGTCAAATGTTGATTCATTTGGAGGTAATTTTTCCATTGAAATTGTATGATTTCACAGTATGATAGCACTTCAAAGTTGATGTCTATAGTATGATTTTTGAAGAGTACTATTTTTGGAAAACTGAAGAATTCCTGAGTTTTTTAGAGATCACTTTATTTTTTTGCTATTTATATCACCCTTAAAAAATTGCCAACAAGTCATCGATGATTTTTGCTAATTTACTCTTCTTTGTAGCACATAAAACGTCCATGTATCTGCTTACTGTAGAGGACTATAATAAATAAAAACACAGTAAAAGAAGAATAATGCATGCTTTTGTTATATACTTTTAAATTAATTTTACTCTACAGATGAGGCATTTGTTGATAGTAGTGCCACAGGCACTAAAGTATCTTATTAGCATTTGCATTCATTGTTCATTGAATTATTTTAAAACTTGTATATGACATCTATTAAAGCAAATTATAAAATTTCAAGTTTGGCATATTTACTAAATGTATATCTAAAACACAGTAAGAAAAATTGTGGCCCAGCAAACTATGTTCTTATCATAAGGAATGTGTATAATTTACAAGTTGGATTTTTTCTCTGCTAGAAAGTGTGGTGTCAGGCTGATATTAAGATAATACTCTATCTTAAATAGAATTAATATATTAACTTTTTTGTTTGTTTTAATGTATAACTCATGTTTTAGTGCCAGTGTGAGAACTTTAACTTTGTGTATATGATTTATATAATATATCATTTGAATAAATTAAAAACATTATGGAAATGTGAAAATTCATGTAACTGGATTTCCTTGGTTATTAAAATTAAATATCAAGAGATTAAAAAAGACAAACTAAAAATAAAAAGAGTTACTCTGTTTGTATTAAAAAAAAAACTGATATCCAAAATCCACAAAGTGTTCTGTTCTTGACATTATTGTAAGAATTCTAAGAATGTGCACTAAACATATATTAAAATTTCTGAGGACATTTTAGGAATTAGAAGGTCTTCTGCAGCTGTAGCGATGCTGAATATTTGCCAAAATTATTTTAATCATATGAAAATTTCATGACATTTCAACTGTTGTAGATCTAAGGTTGAATAACAATTCTGCTTATATTACTTTTCTGGATGGACTTACTTCTCTTAGTCTTTTTGTGTTTTTTGATAATGGAAGAAGAAAAATCTTACTTTTATAGCGACAAGATGTTGGTGGTACCAAATACATAATAACTGCTTTCAGGGTATATATGACACATAGGCTGTATTTTAAAAAATAGTTTTGGTAATCTTGAACAGAGGCCTGGCTGTGAATTTCTGCTTTTTAAAATATAATTTGGGAAACCAAAGTATTTACAAAAGTTTTTTTTCCCTTGCTTCTCAGATTTTATTAGCGGTCATCTTTTAACCTATTAATCTTTTTTTTTCCTGCTTAGGTAAATGAGTGTAATTAGATAGTTATTAATTTTTAAGTTGAAAAAAATGTGATAGTTTTCAGTTGAAGTGGGTTACTTGACACTTATAACAAAATAGCTTTAGAAAAGTAATGTTTCTGAGAACTGTTAACTAAATATAGTTTTTCATTCTTGAATTTAAACATACTACAAATCTGACAGTGCATTTTTCCTGCTTCTGTAAGCCAATAATTTTTTTTCCCTAGGGTTGTTTTTAATTTATTTAAAAGATATTTTAATTTTACTTGCCATCAACCATAAAATGGAAATGGAAGTTTTACTATGTTTAACAATATTTGTGTATATTTACAGTATTAAACCTAAACTATCATGAATACTTGCTGTAGTATACTGTTTTGGTTAAACTTATATTTTTTTAAAAGTGAATCCTTAGGAAAATAAATCTTAATGGTTGGAATTTATATATTACAAAAAACCAAAAATTTGCACACCCAATATTAAATATTTAATGTTAGACTTTATAAAGGAGTTAGTTTTAAAAATATATTTTTATTAATTGCCAGTGGGTACAAATACTTATAAAATATTTGGTGTTTTATAACTCCTTAAAAACATAGTCATTGATACATTTAATAAAAATAAGCAAATATACTCTACTATGGTGATCAGTTAGGGGGTCTATGAAGAATTTGATAGTAAGTTATTTCTATTTCACATAATGAAATGAAGATTGGTTTAGTAGCAAATTGAACATTAGGTTCAAAAGAATATTTTTTCTTTTTAATTGTAAGAATCTATATTTTTAAGTTTGAAAATTGTAATGATTACAAGGGATGTTTTAAAAGAAAAGTATTCATTAAATAAGTGCTAGTAATTGTTTTGTTCTTTTGACAAGTGTTTGGATGCTGAGAGCTAATGATTATGGGGAGTGTACATTGATTCTTAGACCTAGAGGAAAGAGGAATCATGGGTGATTTGTTCTGTAGGCCTCTGCAGAAAATCATCCAAGGATTTTTTTTTCCACTTCATTCCTGACTTTGGACACTATGCCCATTGTGAACGTGCTGAGCCAGTCTTCAGGACTGCAATGGTACATGTACTTTGAATAGTATCTTAAATGATCTAAGGAACAACTACTGTTCTGAATTCCTTTTGGTTTGATCAGTAATAAAAATGTAGACATTTATATTTATTTTCAAATTTTTAATGTCGGAATTCCAAGATATAGTGCAGTGTTGATTTATTTTTATATTTGTTCTTTATTTGTTGAAGCTTCAAAATAATAACAGTTATCCAGATTTCAAACAGGTTTTCGGTTGCAGCTACATTATATAGACGGGGGCAGCAATAGAGAATAGAGGGGAAAAAAAATGGTTTTGTTAATCAGTAGACTAGAGATTTCAGTGTGAGCCTTCTCTGTAATTAACTGTCTGACCTTTAAATAATACTTCAGGGCCTTTTCTAGAAAAGATAGTGTGACATTGTATACATAATTCTAGTCAGGAAATAAATTTTTCAGTGATCAAACTGTAAAATTTACCATAATATTGAGTTAGCTCTTAACACATAACAATTAACAGTGTTATTTGAATGTTTAACTTTTCCTTACTGCTGAGAGATGAGATAGGCAAAATCACAGAGGAAAAATTTTTTTATTTAAAAATTAAGATTGTTTCTGAAAAGTTAAATTTAAATTGTAATGCAAAATTCCAGAATATTAATGGCTGAAACAGTTCTACATTTAAAAATCAGTGTTCTGTGTGAATGGAAATTTGATAACTGTTGACAGCACATGATTTTATTTCACTAGTAAGGAAAATCGGACATTGGTATGAAAGCTGTTGCATCATTTCTGATGAGCTGGACGTGCCTGTAATCCCAGCTGTTCCAGAGAATAAGGCAGGAAGATTATAAATTTGGGGCCAGCCTAGGAAACTTAGGGACCCCGTTTCAGAATAAATGGGCTGTATATAGCTCAGTGGTAGAGCAGTCAGGCCATAGGTTCAGTTCCCAGTTCTGAAAAAAGAAAAGGCTGACAGACTTCTCTAACTGAAATACAAATATATGAATTATAATATTTTTTCTAATTAGGTTGATTTTCTTTTTTTTTTCTCATAACTCATACAAGTACTTTTATTACCACATATATAAAAATATCATTTTTTCCAATCCCAGATTCATTGGTTTTAAGATAACTGACAAATATATGATTAGTTGCAATTGGTGTGTTACTCTAGACCATGAATTGCCATAAAGGAGATTGTCAGCTGCCAATAAGTATAAATGCCATTTCAACAATGTGTAAGTGCCACTTTTTGTGAAGTAAAATACCGTATTGACAGATTCATACTCATCTTTAAATGTAGCTCTAATTAGGTTGATTTTCAGTGAATTGATCTTCTTTTCTCAAAGAATGAACCTGAGCATTACATCAGAACTTGAGAACTGAAGATGGAGAGCTGTTGAACCATCTAAGGTTTTTTTGAGAACCTAAATTACAAACTTTGCAATAGTTGAGTGTGGTGTCTGAAGCTTTGCCACAAACTTCTGAAACCTTTCGCATTTGTTTTGTTCTAGAATATTTATTTGCTAAAATAAATATACTTTTCTCATATTATGAAAACATACCTGATACTTTTAATTAAGTAAAGTAGGTTAGCGAAATATCTTGTTCACAAATTTAGTGCTTACAGGTGAAAATCTATTTCATATTTTTAAAAAAGACAGCATGTTTTTTCTTAATACTTGTAGGAAAACTATTTTGGGGAAGATGACATGTACATGGATTTTGAAGAAGTTATTTCAAGCCCTGTTTTGTCATTGTCAACATCATCCAGCTCTGGGTGGACTGCCGTTGGAATGGAAAATGACAAAAAGGAAAATGAAAGTTCAGCCAAATCAATTCATCCACTTGCCTTGCGTCCTTGGGATATTACTGTACTTGTTAATTTGTACAAAGTTCATGGGCGTCTTCCAGTTGTAAGTAACTCCGCATCAAAATAGTGTGGAGTACAGTATTATGATAACCAACTAGGATAGGGAACTGTTTATGTGCTCAAGTGCCTCATGACACTGAAAAAAATCAGGTTTAAAAGTTTCTAAATTTAGCTTTCTCAGTATTATTTTCATCATGTAACTACTTGATCATTGGTAATTTTATTTTATTTTTATTTTTGCTTTTATTTTTCTGTAAAAGGACTTCAGGACATTTTGTTAAGATACTGAGTTGTATTTATAGTTAGCCTAATAGATCTCAGATGTTATGCTCAGTTTGGTAGTGCTATTATATGACAGTTTGAGACTTGAGGCTGTAGGTTGCATTGTTTCCAATGTGGATTCAACACTGTTAACTCGTTTACTCCAAGTTGTCCAAAGGGACTATTGAGGCCAAATTCCGCTGAGATTTTATTGCCCCAGGAAGCCAGAGAGGTTGGAACAGAGCCATATAGGAAGATATGGTCCTGAAACATTACACTGCACACTGAGTCCACATCATGTACCAGCACTGCGTAACAGAGAAGTCATCTGTGGTTCTTTATGCCCATAACAGGGCATTGGAATAGCCTCCTTTAGGAAAATCAAATTCTCTTAATTGTGATAAGTGTAGTTTTTGTTTTCCTATCCTTTCTTATTCTTTACTTTCTCTACCTCTTGATTATAATTTTGTTTTTTAATATTAATTATTGTATTTATTTTGACCTTAGCATGGAACTACAGATGGTCCTGAATGTCCTACAGCTTTCTTAGAAAGACTGTGCTTTGAAATGAAAAAGGGATTTAGAGAGACTATGTTGCAACTTGTCTTGTCACCCCTCAACGTATTTGTCAGCGATAACTATCAGGTAATGTGAAAATGAGCTATGGCGAAGACTTAGGAATTTACCACTAATAATTATGGGTTCAAAACTGTGGTAATTTCTGCATCTGCAATACATCTCTTTGAATTTGGGATTATTAATTTAAATATTAAGAAAATTTGTGTGTATGTGTATATAGAGTTGTTTTAAGAGCCTTTGTTTTCTGTCTTCATTCTGCTGTTTTTGTGATCTCATTTATCTTTTTTGTTTAAAAATGGAAAAAAATAGTTCATAACTTTGTAAAGTGTTTATAGAAAAAAGAAAAATTAAGAGAAAAATTAAATATATTAAATAGTACCATAAAAATGTAAAACATTAAAGCAATTTACATGTTCAGTGATCTGCTCATGTTCATCTATTGTACTTTTATGACACTTAATTCTCATAATACTTCTAGGCCTCTTAAAAGGAATCAATAATATTAATCAAATGGGAATTTACTATATTTCTAAATAGATTTATCACTTTATTATTATTTTTAAATGTTAGATGGCTTCTCTTTGCTCCTACCATTGCTTTAAGACCATGCTTTAAATCTTATTATGTAACTCAGGAATAGAAATGGATTTTAATATGACACAAAATAAAATAAATTGAAATAGAAAGCTGACAACCAGAAATCAGTGGTTGATCATTTACTTGGGTTATATGTATACTAGCTGATCATTTTATTTAGAATAGTATACCTCTTTTCACTCGTGCCATCACTGAGTATATTTTTCTTTGTAGTATTTTTTAAATTTATATATCGGATATAACTGAGATCATAGCAAATAAAAATTGACAATATGTCTAGATTTTTTTTTTGTTTTTGGCACAAAATATAGCTTTTAAAATAACTTTTATATTGAAATAATTATAAATTGATGAGAAGTTACACAGATAATACAGAAAGGTCCTGAATACACCTTTTAGCATGCTTAATCCAATGGTGAAAAGTTTTACATTATTAGAATACATGATCATAATAAGGAAATTGGTGTAGATACAATGTGTACGCATAGTTTTGTGTCATTTTATCACATTTAGATTCATGAAACCACTAAAATGAAGGAACAATCATTGCCAAGATCTCACTTAGATAATGCTTTAACTTAACTTAGAAATCTTTAAACTCTTGTCCTTCTTTGTGTAGTTAGTGAGTTGTTCGAATTTGTTTTTATTCTGGGAGGCAAATGTGTGGAAAAGAAGCTCTGTTTTTCAGTCTGTTGAGGGAGTTAATCAAGGGAGAAAAGAAAATGTCTTCTTCTGGGTGAGTTCTGAGAATCTTCAGATGTGTGTCCAGTTTCTTATGAGCATTTAGTATCAACTTTGATTTCATCACTGAACTTTCAAAAATGACTTTGTCAGACACAATGAACATTTTATTGAGCTCATTATGAAGATCTACATTAACTGTTGCTACAGAGGTCTAGCAAACTTTTAGAGAGACAGAATGATGAAGTATAATTTATTTGTCAGAGAAGGTCATGAAATAATGAAGGTACAAATACCTTCATTTGTACCTTCATTATTTGTTTGTTTGATAGTTTGTTCCTAGAATCTTAGTGCTTAGCACTTCATCATTCACCTCAAAGATAGGAATACCACATGTATCTTCCTGGAATTTGCTTATCTACCTTTTTTAAAAAAAATTTTTTAGGTTTTTTGAGACTGAGTCTTTCTATGTAGTTAGGCTGGCCCTGACCTCGCTATTTAGCCATGCTGGCTGTAAATTCAAGGTGATTCTCCAACCTCAGCCTCTAGTGTGCTGGGATTGCAGACACGTGCCACCATATTTTGTTGCATATTTACTTGTCTTGCTCTGTAGTATATTGACGTACCTATTCCTAAGAAATCTTTTATGTTTTTGTCTGTATAAGTTATTTCTTTCCGGGTAGGAGGCTTCAAATTATGAACACTCCTGAGAGTCAGTCCTAGGCCACTTATTTGTAGCTACTTATTCCTGGTAGTAGTAGTCTCAACTCAGGGTTTCATGTTGAAAGATCTAAACCAAAGTGTGGATTGCTATGTCTATATTATGAAACCTGGCACTTTTACTTTATGGTCTTATGATATATATTAGTTTGCTAGGCTGCCATAGCAAAGTATCATACACTGAATGACTTAAACAACAGAAGTCTATTCTTTCATAGTTGTGGAGGTGTAGAGTCTTAAATCAAGGTGTTTGTAGGGCCATGTTCTCTGAAGACGTTAGAGGAAGATCCTCAAGTTCTTAGCTTCTTATGGTAGTTGGCAACCCTTTACCTTCCTCGGTTTGTAGAAGTGTCACTCAAATTATGGTTTCTGACCATGTGCATGTGTCCTAGTTTTTCTCTTCTTGCATATGCACTGACCATATTAGGTCCCATCCTAATTATAACCTCCTTAGAACTTGATTATATCGGAGGGACACCTTTTTGTTTTTTAATAAAAAGAGAAGCTACATTTTTTTTTTTAGGCTGTGAACATATCTTTTTGGGGAGTCACAGTTCAACCCACAGCATGGTGCAAACCATTTTAAACAAAATATATTTTTTATCTTATCAAAATATAATTTCTAGGTATAATTCTAAGATGAACAGTACCTTGGAACAAACCAATATCTGCGTATATTTTTTGAAGACTCATTTTCCCCCAAAATCATCAAAATCTTTAACCAGAAGAGATATTCACTGATAATCCTCTCCAGCTGTTTCATATAAAAGGCAAGGGAATTGATACCTACAAAAATTAAGTGGTTTTATTAAAATAACACAGTTGGTAAAAATAAATTGGATCAGAAGAGCTTCTGGAGTTATTATTATAGGCACAATTTGAAATTTTCTTTTTAAAACTTCCTTTGAAATAGATTTAGCCCTTGTTCTTTAAAAATTGTTCTAAAAGAATGCATTCCTTTTTTACATGGTACTGGGGAATGAACTCAAGACGTTGTGCTTGCCAGGCAGGTGCCGAACCACTGAGTTACATCTCTGGCCCAAAAGAATGCATTTCTATAAATCCACAGAGAGCAGAAGGCACCAACACTTTGGGAAGGCCTACACATACACAAAGAAGGAATGCCATCATAACATTAGTTTGGGAAATATCTGTGAACTGTCTCAGTATATATTGGTATATTGAATCCTGAGAATTCTTGATGGGAAGGAATATGTCTCATCATAATAATGTCCATATTTCATGGTCTCAGTATTAGGTAAAGTGAGATCCTGTATGAACAATACAGAGACAGTCCCTACTTTGATGAATCTGATGGAGAAGTAAATATTGAGAAAATTAAAATAATTTCAAGTATAAAAAGATTTGCAAGAGAAGTGTGCATGCCTTTGTCTGGAGGGAAGAAAATTATCACATTTACTTTCTGATGGAGTTTTGTAGTCATTAGTACATGATGGAACAGAAAGGGGTAACAAGAGAATGTGGGGCTCTTAGAGAGGTCCTAGCAAGAGGTTTGCTGTCTCAATCTCTGTGGACTGTAAAAATCATAGTGGAAGTAGAAGTCAGTGAATTTTGTGAAATAATAGAAAAGAGATTTTTAAAAATTGCTGATTTCATGGATAGAGTATTTCCTAATTTACTTGATCCTTTATTCTTAATCATGTCCTGTAGAACTGATACTCTATGGAATATGCTGTTTTAAAGTCTCTCCTTTAACTTTTGGAATATATCTTAGAAATTTTCTCTCCAAAGTATATATTTCTTTTTTGTAGTGAGTATGTAATTATTCTGTTAGAGAAAAATATCCTTCATTTTATTTATAAAATTGTTATAGTCCAAAATATCTGTGCAGATGTTGTTTACTATTCCCAGTTCTTTATTTTATGGTCACAATGGTCTCTGTTCTTTCCTGTAGTCCTCTTTTTAATATTTTGACCTCATGATTCCTAGACTTCCCATGAAAATTGGGCTGTTACATTCCCTGTTAGAATACTAGTTTATTTATACTCATGGAGGCAGTTAAAAATCAGAGAAAGATCTGTTTACCATTTAGAATTCATTCTATCTTTCTTTGTAATTGAGATTTCTTAGGTAGTCTTTAAAGAAACTCAGACAATTTTTATGAGTATAGCTTTATGTTAAGAGCTTTTGGATTCTGAGATAGCATTGTACTCTTTTGCTTTGTTTTGTTCCTTTCTGCATTGGGAAAAAGAAACCAGAAACTACAATAAGATTTCCATGTACTTCTTACCGTCTTCTTATTTTTCTTTCAGCAGCGACCCCCTGTGGATGAAGTTCTGAGGGAAGGTCACATCAATCTGTCAGGATTCCAGTTGAGAGCACATGCTATGTTTTCAGTGGAAGGTCTTCCTTTAGGAAGTGATTCCTTAGAATATGCATGGCTAATTGATGTGCAGGCTGGAAGCCTTACAGCTAAGGTCACAGCACCACAGGTATGCTGCCCATAGTACTGTCTCCTAGCCTGACATATTATCTTTTCCTTTCTTTACTCACCTTCCCAAAAATACCTTGTTTGCTAGTTTCAGTATTTATTGAATCTGCACTAATGACATTCTGATGAAAGTCTTTCTGGCTCATAGAAAAAGATGAGTTAGTGATAAACTGTGTGTTCCTGAGCGATGCACAATGTCATGTAGTTCTATATAATACTTAAAAGCATTAGGAACTTTCTTTAGGGGGAAAGTCAGAATGAGAACTGTTCTAGAAATTAAGGTTCTGTTTATATGAACGGAGTGGTTTGATCTTCCAGATACTTAAGTTTTCCAAAATTGTAGCTCAGTGTAATTAAATATTTGAAAGTTTCCATCAAAATTTGGTTTATCAAGAGGGTTAGAGTCAGAAAATCTTGGTTACTTTTGCATACAGAACCGAAACTCATTTCCTCAACAACCTTGAGATGACAACATTGTTGGTTAAGAGAATTCTGATTAGGCATAAAAGAGGAAAGATAATTTTGAGTAAAGGAATGTGCTTTAGAAATTGCTAAACTGAAATTTTTGGTTGAAATGTGTTTTCATCTGATAATCATTTTTCCATTCAGAAATTAAAAAGTAACACAAGCTTAAATGATGTCAAGGTAGAAAAATCATTGATTAAAAAATGAATTATTAAGAAGCAAGAACAAACAGCATTTGGGTTCTTTGAAATCCTGTTAATGTTCTTCCTAAACTCTAGAGACCTGAACACTTGTTCAGAAAGCTAAGTGTTGTCTACTTGTCATTATTTGTAGCTGGCAGGTCTGTTGGAGTGGGGACAGACATTTGTTTTTCATGTCATGTGTCGGGAATATGAACTGGAAAGACCAAAATCAGTGATCATATGTCAGCATGGAATTGACCGTCGGTTCTGTGAATCCAAGGTATGTTAATCGATATGTTAGCAAGTTATTAATATCAGTGATTAAATATTAGTAAAAACGAAGGTTGAAATTCATAATGAAGTCAAATGCATATAATCATGAAGTAAATAATACATTTCATTTTTTCAATGAATTCTTTTGCAAATTATTAACCAGTTATTTAGTTGAATCTATAATATAAGGTAACTATTAAAACACACATATTTGGGTCCAGGATTTAGCTCAGTGGTTCCAGCCCCTGCCTTGTAAGCACAAGGTCCCTGGTTGATCCCAGGTAACCATATAAAACAATGTCGGGTGTGGTGACTCATGTCTACCAGTAATCAGAACCACATACCACAATGCTGGGCATGGTGGCTCACCCCTGTAATCTGGCACTCCGGAGGCAGATGCAGGAGGATTGCTGAGTTCAGGACCAGCCTAAACTAGAAACTGAGACGCTGTCTTAAAAAATAAAAAAATAAAAAATACATATTCACAATAAATGGAGATACACTGAAACTTTAATTCATGAGTATAATTCATTCTGGAAACATGCTTGTCATCCAAAGCACTTGTATATCAAAGCAAATTTCCTCATAAGCAATAAAGAAAGTGCAAATGATTTCACTCTATAATCCAAAAATGTTCATATTAAAATGATTATAGTACTATAATACAGTACAAAATAATAGATACAGTACAAAATCTAAAAAATAATAAAGCCTGCACTCACTTTTGAAAACCTTTGTGGGTGGTATGCATAAGACAAGAAAAGGGGTTTTTTTTTTGAGACAAGGTTTCACTTTTGCTGTTCAGGCTGGCCCTGATCTCAGCCTTGAACTTACAGCAATCCTCCTGCCTCTGCTTCTGCCTCCTAAGTGCTGGGATTGCAAGCATGAACTACCATGCCCAGCACTGTGGTATGTAGTTCTGATTGTTGGTGGGTGTGAGTTTCCATGCCCAGCTTTGTTGTATGTGGTTACCAGGGATCAAACCCAAGCCTGTGCACTTGCAAGGCAGGTGCCAGAACCACTGAGCTAAATCCCTGGCCAAGAAGAGAGTTATTGTACAAGACAACTTTACTGTCACTGACAGAATCACTACTGTCTGTTGGCTCAGTGGAGTCTTTTTTTACTCATGCAACTTTGACAAGTAACCTATCCAATGACACTTGATGTTACCATCTTTTGAAGATTTTGGGGAAATGTGGTATTGCATTGTGAATAGACAAATTCATTGCTTGGAAAGCTACAGCCTTATTTGAGAAGTACTTTTCTTTTTTTTTCTTTTAATTGATTTTATTGATACATGATCACTTTCAACATTGAGAGTTTGTAACAGAACATGACACATCTTGATTCTCATATTTTCCCATTCCTCTGCCCTCTCTACAACTATTACCCTCCATATACAGAAACTTCATTTCCTTTTTCTTAACCCTCAGTGTTGTCATCTTGAGGTTGTTGAGGAAATGGGTTTCAGCTTGATCTGAGTGAAGTTGTAGAGTCACCATGCAGACTCCAGGGAAGTTTCTGAGAACACTTCCACTTTTATTAAGCAGTGCACACACTTATAAAGCAAACAGCAGGAGGAGTAATCATACTGATCAATTGCTGATTAGTTGAAGCATGCAGAGAGGCTTGCAGTTGTATGAGGTGGCTATGGATTGGTTGAACCATAATGTTATTAAATATGGATATGGTTTTGGCCAAGGGAGAAGCTGTCACGACCAAGTGTGTGTGGGGGGGTGAATTCCAGATGGCCTTAAGCCCATTTGTACACACTGAGGCTGGTGTGCATCTCTCTGCGGGATAGGAGACATACGTGCAGCATATTTAACCCAGTCAAGCCTGGACTTTGCCTTCACATCAAATTTTTTCCCCTTCTTTACTTACTGCTACCCACCTTTTCCTTTTGAACACTTTATTCCTGTTTCACAATACCTATGATACATTTTGGAACTCATTTACACCTTCAATTTCTCATATGAGAGAAATGACATGGTATGTACACATATTCTATTTTCACATATGAATATGTCAAGGTACATCTGTTTAAGTATAAATGACTCAAATTCACCATTCTTTACAGTTAAATAATATTTCATTTTATAAAAGAAACACATCTTCTTTATCAAGTCTCCTGTTCATGGATATTTGGACTGTTTCCAAGATGTAGCTATTACAAACTTAGCTGCTATAAACATGGGTGCACATATGTCACTGTGGAATGATTCTTTTAATTCTTTTGTGTATATACCTAGCAGGGAAATAACACCTATTAAGACACCTATTAAGTCCATTTATTCAGAAGTTTGGTTCATTTCAAATACTTCATTATTGACTTTTTTGTCCATTTGATGTGCATTTGTGACAGTGGGCAAATGGGACCTCTAATATCAAGATATTAGATATCTGAGGAATCTCCACACTGATCTCCACAGTAGTTGTACTTGTCTACAGTCTCATAAATAGTGGAGAAGGGATTCTTTCTTTCAGATGTCCTGCCAGCATTTGTTTTTGGTTGATTTTGTGATAGCAGCCGTTCTTTCTGTAGTGAGATCGAATCTCAGTGTTGTTTTTATCTACTTGAATGACAGCGATGTTGAATATTTCTTCGTGTTTCTTGGCTATCTTCTTCAGCTGAAAAATGTTTGTTCCTGTTTTGTCTTTGAAGTATAGTTTCAGGTTGGGGATTGTGATGCCCTCAGCCATGATGCTGTTACCTAGAATTACCTTTGTTATTCTAGCCCATTTTTGAATTGGGTCTTTAAATTAGGGGTGGGGCTGACTCAGTAAGCTTTTTAATATGCTCCAGATAGTAACTGTTTGAGAAACAGCTGGTAAAAATTTTTTCCTATATTGTAGGTTATCATTTTGCTCTGTTGGTGGTTTCTCTTGCTATGCAGAATCTTTTTAGTAAGATGAGATTCTAGTTGTCAATTTTTTCTGCTAGTGCCGGTGCAGCTGAGGTTTTCTTCATAAAGTCTTTCCCTATACCAGTGTCTCCAAGAGGACCAGCTAACCTGTTTTTCAGCAAGTTTAGCATTTCTGTTTTAATATTTAGGCCTATAATGCACCTTGATTTTAGTTTGGTGCATGGTGAAAGAGGGATCTAGCTTTTGTCTTTGGCAGGTTGAAACCCAGTTTTTCCAGCACCATTTGTTAAAGAGGCTGTCTTTCCTCCATTGAGAATGTTTGGGTCCTTTGCTGAAGATATGGTGGCTTGATGTATTTGGAGTTGTTTCTGTATCTTCTAGTCTGTTTCACTGATCCTGCAGTTTTTTTCTTTGTCAGGACCATGCTGTTTTTATCACAGGGCTTTGAAGAATAGTTTTAAGTTGAGGACTGTGATACCTTCTGCCTTCATCTTATTGCCTAGAATTGCTTTTACTATTTTAGCTCTCTTCTGGTTCCAGATGAATTTTTGGAGTGTTTTCTTTAGATCTGTGAAATATGCTGTAGGGATTTCAATCAGACTTGCATTGTATCTATATAGTAGTTGTGGGAATATAGTCATTTTGACAGTTTTGGTTTTTCCTACCCAGGAACAATGGATGTCTTTCCATTTTCTGATATCTTCTTCAATCTCCTTTTCTCAAAGTGCTATAGTTTTCAGAGTAGAGGTCTTTTACCTCCTTTGTTAGATTGATTCCTAGATATTTCTTTTTTGTTGTTGTTGTATGTTATTGTGAAATAAATTGATTCCCCAATTTCTATCTCAATGAGTCTTTTGTTTGTGTATACAAAGGCTATTGAATTTTTAATGTTGACCTTGTGTCCAACTACACTACAAAATTTGGCTATTAAGCCTAGTAATCTTTTGGTTGAGTTTTTAGAATCTTTTGTATAGAGTACCTGTCAGCAAATAATGACGGTTTAACTTCTTCCTTACCGATCTTTATTCCTTCTATTTTTTTTTATTTATGATTTTGTGGAGTCAGATACTCTGTAGACACCTATTAAGTCCATTTGTTCAAAAGTTTGGTTCATTTCAAGTACTTCATTATTGGCTGTTTTGTCCATTTTTTTTTTTTTTTTTTGAGACAAGGTCTCGCTGTGTGGTTTAGGCTGGCACTCAGCTCAGCCTCAAACTCACATCTCAGCAATCCTCCTGCCTCTGCCTTCCGAGTGCTAGGATTACAGGCGTGAGCCACCACGCCCGGCACTGTGGTATGTGGTACTGGCTGCTGCTGGGCGTGAGTCTCCACGCCCAGTATTATTATGTGGTTACTGGGGAATTGAACCCGGGTCCTTGCACTTGCAAGACAGGCGCCGGAACCACTGAGCTAACTCCCTGGCCCTGTTTTGTCCATTTGATCTGTATTTGTGACAGTGGGGTATGAACATCCCCTAACTAATATTGTATTAATGCTTATCTAGCTTTTCATGTCCATTAATTTTGGTGTTTTTTTTCAATTGATTTTATTGGTACGTTTTATATACACATTATGATCACAGTCAACTGAGAATTTGTACCAGTACATGGCACAATTTAATTGTTATTTCCTCTGCCCACCCTGCATGCCCTGCACCCTATATACATAAGCTTTGTTTCTCTTTTTTAATCAAATTTTTTCTTTCCTTTTTTTCCCTTTGAGTATTTTCCCTTTGAATATTTTCTTACTATTTCACAATATCTATCATACATTTTAGAACTTATTTACACCTTCAGTTACTCATATAATATTTGTTTTATATAGTTGGGTATATTAGAATTTGGTGCATATGTATTTATGAATGCCATTTTTTCCTCTTGGATTGTTTTCCTCTACCAGGATGTAGTATCCTTTGTCTCTCATAATCACTTTTGGTTTAAAATCTACTTTGTATATAAGATCTCCACTCCTACTTTGTTTTGTGGATTCCTGTTGCTTGGAGAATTGTTTTCCATCCATTTACAGTCAGTCTGCGCACATCCGTCTGAATTAGGTACATTTCTTGTATATGACATTTTATAGTATCTTGCTTCTTAATCCATTCTGCTAATCTATGCCTTGTAATTTGCACATTGAGGCCATTGACATTAATGGTTTTAACTGATATGTACTGATTCAGACCTATCATGGTGTTTTCATGTTCTTAGTTTTTATTATTTGCTTTTCCTCCTTTCCATTCAGTTTCTTGCCTTGTTCAGTGAGTTCACTCTGCTGGGACTTATGGAATTGTGACATTTATTGTCCTTTTCTCAGGCAATCTTTAGAATTTTTTGGAGTACAGATTTTGTATTAGTGAGTCTTCTCAGATGTTCATTGTTGTGGACATATCTTATGTCCTTATCCATTTTGAAGGATATTTTTGCAAGATATATCAATCTAGGTTAGATGTTGTTTTCATTTAGCACTTGAAGTGCTTCACTCCAAGCTCTCCTTGACTTAAATGTTTTCATTAAAACATCT